>LR749629.1:2181038-2341038 GCA_902729485.2 Mus minutoides | reverse complement strand
TTAATGTGAGAATATCATGTCAAATTTACATTCCCCCGTAAGACTTATCGTCAAGGAGAAGATCAGAGACTTGGCAGTGTTACATATGAATGTGGTGCTATATAACTGGGTGCTGGAGACTGAGAAAGTAACGTATCTTTGGAACGCTTTTTTATAAAATAGAATGTGTAGAACTTTGTAAGCAATAAAGTGAGAAGATGAGGGGAGGAATAGGAAAGCGAACTATTGCAGGTTCTTTTTTCTTTTCTTTTTTATTAGATATTTTCTTCATTTACATTTCAAATGCTATGCCCTTTCTTAGTTTCCACTCCAAATGTCCTCTATACCCTACCCCCATTCTGCCCCCCAACCCACCCACTCCTGCTTCCTGGCCCTGGCATTCCCCTGTACTGGGGCATATAATCTCCACAAGACCAGGGGCCTCTCCTCCCATTGATGGCCGACTAGGCCATCCTCTGCTACATATGCAACTAGAGACACGAGCTCTAGGGGTACTAGTTAGTTCATATTGTTGTTCCTCTTATAGGGTTGCAGACCCCTTCAGCTCCTTGGGTACTTTCTCTAGCTCCTTCATTGGGGACCCTGTGTTCCATCCAATAGATGACTGTGAGCATCCACTTCTGTATGTGCCAAGCACTGGCATAGCCTCACAAGGGACAGCTATATCAAGGTCCTGTCAGCATAGAATTAGCATGGTGATCAGGGTCCCAGGTGAAGGAAGAGTGTGTGTGTGTGTGTGTGTGTGTGTGTGTGTGTGTGTGTGTGTGTGTGTGTGTGTGTGTGTGTGTGTGTGTGTGTGTGTGTGTGTAGACACGTGGTCAATATGGTTTGGGGGATGCTTCAGACAGGTGAAAGTTACCAAATGGAAAATATCTCTAAAGAGAAATATACAGTACTGGAAGGGTTTAACCCAAGGCTGCAAACATTGTGATCATTAAATCCTGAAAGTGGAAAAAGAATTATAAGGGCTATTGTCCTATTGAAAGTGGCAAGAAGCCCGAAGAACATCAAACTGTAAGGGATATGCAGAGAAAGGAATGACAGATAATGTAAAAGAGATGCAAAAATAAAACAGGCACAGCGTGGCACCCTGGACCATTGTTTGACATTTAATATTTTACAGAAGTGAGATTCAGCTGTGTCTAATGCTTCTGAGAGGGAAGAGAAGGGCTGAGAATTGTCCTTTGGATTGGATAATAGGGTGAACAGGAGCAGATTCAGTGGAGCATTTGGGCAGAGGGGGTGTTTGCAGTAGAACTAATGACATTGAGAGAAATCTCAAGGTCACCATGGATGGAGTGGAGAAGTGAGGTCATATCTGCAATATGATGGAGATAAAGGCAAGGTGGACATTGTTGAACTGGTAGGCAGAGAAGTGACTTTATTAGTCACTTCTCTAGTGCTGCGATAAACACCATGACCATAAGCAACCTGGAGACGGGATTATGTCATTTTACAGCCTGCAGGCCACCACAAAGGGAAGTCAGGCAAGAAGAATTACATACTTCCAACATATAACAGTAGTGTAGAGTCTCTGTCATTAGATATTGAAAGTACATCATTTTCTCTTTGATTTTTACAAAAGGTTATGATTAAGAGATTGCCCTGAGTCTCAGAAGAGACTTTGAACTTTTAAATGGTGTTGAGACTGTGAAAGACTAGGAGACTTTTGAAATTGGGCTAAATGCATTTTCTATTGTTATTGAGCCTGCAGGGGAGGTGTGGGGGGTGTCGAGGAGTAGAGTGTGTTGGTTCAAATGCCTATTATCTTGGTCATTTGAACACTTAGTCTCCAATTGATGACACTGTTTGGGGAGGTTTAGGAGGCTCAGCCTTGCTTAGAGGGTGGGTGTCACTGGGGTAGACTTTTGAGAAAAGTCTCACCTACTTCCACTTACTTGCTCTGCTTTCTGCTGGTGATTGCAATTGGAGCTCTTGCCTCCCTGCTACTGCTTACTGCCATGCTTCTCTGTCAGGGTCGACTCTTATCCCCCCACCCAAAAAGTGAAAATACACCCTTCCTTAAGTTACTTTTGGCAGTTGTGTTTTATTATAACAATAGCAAAGGAACCGATAGAGCCACTCTTCCCACTGTGAAGAAGACAGCAGGTCAAGTTAGGCTGAAGGTTCTCCCAGGCATCTGAAACAGAAGGAAGGCACATAGTCCCCAGGGACTTTTAGATAATCTAAGGGAAGGGACTGTTTGTTTGCGAAAACATATATCCATTCAGCATAGGTAATGAAAGGGGGACAATGATGTATGCCATAAGGAAAAGAATTGCTGTCTCATGAGTTCAAGCCAAAAAGGACAAGAACTCATAGGGCCTGCCTGGAACTACGAATCTAGAATACATCACGACAGGAGGTCACCTTCTTGCTTCTCTGAGGTATTTGGTCTTTTGTGTGGATACAACTGCTTTAGTGCCCCCTGTAGGAACAAGCTCTCTATGAAGACATCTCCGAGTTTGTATGAGCAATGAGTTTGAGCCTTGTGTTTCTAACAAGCATCTCCAAGACCCAATTCAAAATTTCTAGAATGGAAAGTTTGGGTTCAGATTTCCTTAAATGTCTAATCAGGTACGATTGGAGTTGGAGCAATGATTTCTTATACTGGTAGGGGTAGCTGTGTTATAGCCTCCTGTTTACTGTCTTGGCTCCCAGGCTCATGTTCAGATAAATTATATATAAGGGTTATAACCGAGGTCCACCTCCCTTACTGTCCACAGCGGCATGAGACCTACAACATCAATTAACAGTACAGCACTTTCTCCCTCAGGCATGTCCATAGGCCATTCTGACAGAAGCATTTCCTCATTTAAAGTGTTGACAACCTAGATACTAGACATTACACATGATCACCATTTAACACCCTAATGTATTGCTGTTTCATAATAGGACGAGTCTGAACGTTAATGGTGGCCATTTAATGAGAACGTGTACAGTTATGCGTGAGCCCCCACAGGCCCATTTATTCCAACTTACAAACTAATCATGTCTTATCGTTCATCTTTTGAAACCCTACCCAGTCTGTCAGGATTCTATTTAAATCTTATCAGCTTCGTGTGCTTTTACCTGGGTGTTTTTCCTTACCAGCAGAAATTACTTTCTCTCTTTCTATTTTTTAAATGATTCTTTGTTTAAATGCCTCTGTATTTTTTTTTTTTTTTGGCTTTCTTAGTATTCAAGGCAGCACACGCACAGGCAGTGAGATGCAAAGCTTGTACTTGGTCCTGTCTCTTATTAGCACTCCAGCCCTGTGCACTTCATGATACTACTGAACCTGAGCGTCTCATCTGTAAAGCCATACATACTAATATCCCTCTCAGGAAATAGATTAAGAGTTTGAAAGACCAAGTATCTAAGCCCCGGTCTGCCATGATGACCATATACATGGAATGGCAGTTGACAAGTGAATTACCCTCTTCCTTGTCTAGAGCATGTTGTGTGGTATGGGTATTCTGTCACTGTGGCAACAAATCATGGAAACTATGCTGGCTTTAAGCAGTATGAATTGCTGCTCAGAGTCCACTGAAGTAGCACTGGCTTGTTTGCTTTCACTACACCAGTTCTCATAAAGCTCAAGGTAAGAAGACATCTGACCTGGCTTCTCAGTCGGAAATTAGAGAAGTGACTCTGCTTAAAAGCGTATGTATTTGAGCTTGTTCTATATGTGTTGGGAGCAACTATAGTGATTTAGAACTTTGTATGGACAGCACAATTGTGATTAAGTGCAGTCATCATTGTGCATTTTAAATCCCTTAAATATAATGGGATGCTTTACACATTTCTGTAACCAGGGTCTGTGTCACATAGGCACGCATTTTCCAGACGTGTAGGCGGTGCAGACATGAGCATCCCCTTCCATTTTCAAACCTCAGCATCCCATGGAGTCCAGCCTCAGCTTAGTGGTGACTTTCCCTTCTGCATCCCTTGGCCCCTGCTGAAGCCTGCTCTCAGTTTTGAAGGGCTTCTAGTGATTAGTTTAAGCTTACCAGCATACTCCAGGATAATCTCTTTATGTTCAGGTCAGCTTAATTATCCACAAAGAAGTTTGCTCTCCTTGCCACTTCGCTTCTGCCCTGTGAAGTACCCGACAAGTCTAAGGATTACAGTGTCATCAAGGGCCACTCATTGTGGTTACCTTGTCTAAGTACTTCTATAAAGCCAGGCTCAGTGTCTTGCGTACACATAGCCCCTCGGCAGCATTGGTGACCGACTTTGCAGCCTATACCTGTGATTTATGCTCAGCCCAAGTAAGCTATTACCCAAGAGCTGTTTTGTTACTTTAGTTATAGTGAGGAGGGACCCAAATCAAAAAAAAACTTACTTTGAGGGAGTCCCTTTCTATTGCCAACAAACACTACTGTGTATACCAAGAAGGAAAACAAAGAGAGTGTGCACATATAAGGAAGATGAGAAGAGAGAATAGCTTGTGACCTCTTCAGACTGTCAGGAAGCCTTTCTAAGTGATTATGATAAAATACCATATTTTACCCATGTTCTTCATATTTTACAAATTAGTTTTCTTAACTTAATAGGGCTCTGAAGGTGCCAGAACTGAACAGCACTTCTGATCTGTGGTTCTTTTCCTGCCTAGTAGGTAGTATAAAAGTTAGGAGCATAAATTCTGGGCTAGGACACCTTGAACTTGGTTTCCTCTCTGCCATGTATGTATTTGATAACCTGCTTTCTTGTCTGCAAAAGAGAAGAAAATATAGACCTTGTTTTATCCAGCTACTGTTAAGGATGAATTATGTGTGTATACACACAGTACTTAGAAATTTAGCTAGTGCTACATATTGGGGGTAATTATTAGAGTTGAACGATTTGCTTTGTCTTTCAACAAGTCCTAATTTGACCCCCAGATTACATTTGACAATGCCTATACATAACAGTTATCCACATGATGGGATGGATATGGGCATCTACTGGGTAGAGTCCAGGGAGGCTGCTAATCAAATCATGTGAAATTACATAAGCCTGCTGTTCACCCCTACCACTGACTACACACAAAACAAAACAAAACAAAACAAGCCAAGCCAATCAAATGTCAGTAACAGCGAGATTGAGAAAACTTGTTATAAACTAGCAGATTGTGATTATGCTTTTAGTTATTAAAAGTACTTTGAAAATAATATGCTTAGGTATCCTGAATGATTTTGAATAGTGAGGATATTCACACCTAAAGTCACAAAGCATCACGTCCTATGATTAAAATTAAAAGCTGGAGAAAAACTTTTATTTTCATGGATAAGAAAACAATTTCCTCTGTGTAGCTAATTTTATATGTAACACTGTTAGCATAGACAGGAGTATATTTCATCTCTTGAAAACACATGTAGGGGTTAGAATACTCTGCTCCTGAGAAACATTGAGTGGAGTGTCTGTTTTTCTTAATTTCATAATCTTCCAGTGAGCTTTCCTTTGAGGATCATAAGGAAGAGAATGACTTGGATTTGAGAACTCACTGCTACTCTGTTTTGTGCTATAGTCAAGGTGACCATCATAGCCAGCAGGATGGTGACATAGAGCTTAGGGTGTAGTACATGATTTGCAAGACGGGGAGCATTTTGCCAAGTTCATTTCTACTTTCTAAATATTGCATAAGGCTTGTGTTTGCTGTCTTCATGCCCCCGTATACCACAGGCTTATCTAGCGAGTTGGAGCCATCTTCAGCTGTCTCCTTTTTCCACTCAGTACATGTCTCACACCATCTTCCTGACCTGCTCCCTGGATCTGTCACCTCCACCTTAGGTTCAGATGGTTGTGCTACTCCATAATCTCCAGCCCACTCATCCATTCCTGTGCTTGTAGCTTTGCCCTCTAGATGACTGGTCAGCTAGTCATCAACACCTGCCATGCTGTAGGGCACAGAGAGCTGGTTCAGGCATGTTCCTTCTGTCACCCATGAATTGCATAGCTTTTGGAGGTTCTTATCCAGTTGTGAAGTTCTAGAGTGTTCATTTGTAAAATGTGATCAGCTTGTTGGGTTGCAGTGTCAAAAGGTTGGGTACACCTGACGGACCCAGTGTCTACGGAGGGTAGCTAAAAACCGAGCATATATTACCTTCCATCCTGTCTACTTGAGGAAACTAAGAACCAGGAGACACACACACACACACACACACACACACACACAATGGTAACTTGCAGTTCAATATAGTGACAGATCTAAAAGAAGCCTCGTGTGCTAGTCATCAGGTGACCAGACATGCCCAGTGATTGGCTCTATAATGGTAGTTGTGAACTGTCAATATAATATATAAGTTTGTGGTTATAAAATAATAGAAGGACTTTTGTCTTATGATATTTAATACATTCTTGGCTTACATAAATATCTTCAGAAGGAATGTGTTGTGCCAGTTCAGAGAATCAACATGCGGTGCTTTGTGGAACATTATTCACAATTTTGAGTCTAGATCATAAAGGAGAATAGGCCATGCACTTAATTTTAAAAGAATAAAACATTTTTTTTTTGATTTCAGAAAATTTCTATTATATTGCAATAGCAGGGTTAGCTGAAGAACACATGCATACTGACATTTTGTAACATGTTCCTTGTTAAAGGTCTCTAGTGTAGTTTTGCGACACTCCAAATTGAAGATAAAGTGATAACTACTTCCTCAGAGACTGTGTGATGAAGAAGGTTCAGGTATAAATAAATGTACTGAGCATCTTGCAAGGATCTGTGCCAACTCTAGCTTGTTTCCCCGGGATCTCAGGCTACAAGGATGGAGAGCTTCTTCCGTCAGTGGCCACCTTGCCACACACTCAGCTGTAAGCCTGAGCAATCCATCAATGATGTGGCCACACAGAACCTGAAGACTAGTGAAGGCCTTCTCACAGTTTGCTATCTAGTCTCAATTCACTATGTCATCGTTCAGCACCTTTATGAAAATGCCTCACCTTCAACAGTGAACGTTAGGGGATCTACTTAAGTACCACCATGCAGAATTGGTTGGTCTGTGGGAAGAAAGACCTTATGTTGCAATGAGGCAGCCTTAAGTATGCTTTGCTGCAGTAGTAACTTTTACCATGCGGGACGGTCTGGTGGCCAGCATCACAAACTCTGAGTCACTTCCCTCCTCTAAGTGTATACGATGACATCCATCATTGGCTACAGTAGCCTACAGAATAGAGACGGCAGTAGAATGACAGCCCTATTATAAGAGGCTGCTGGTTACAAGTAGTTCTGAGATGAGATGTGAGCTATGGGTTGCAGCGTTTTTTGACTATTCAGACATAGCATGTAATCATGAGTGCATACTGAGTGTAACCCAATGCTACCAGATGCTTCAAGTCAAGGAGCAGAAAAGGGGGAAGCACATCTGGACTTGCTTCACTGGGTAATGCTAAGAGATCTCAGTCACACAGCTGTACACCACAGGCCGACAGGAAAGGAGCAAGTGTCCAATCTCTGTAGGGAGGTGTTTTGAAGACATGGCAGAATGATTGGTGTACCTTGGCATCCTGGTAGAGATGAGATCTGGCCTCAAATGTCCGGTGTTCAGGAGGGGCCACTTTGCCCCATATCAGCCTTTTTGGGGATTTACTTTTTGTCTGGAGGATGAATGTAAGGTGTGTTTCTTTTTGTAAGAACATGTTCTGCCAGCCTCTGCAGTGTGGGGTGGGGTGGGGGGGCAGGCAGAGAGCCCTGTAACAAAACAGCACCATGCCTCCATGTAATCATCTGTGGGTCACGTATTCAATCCGTAGGACTTTAAGACTTAGGTGACTTGTCAGTGAAGTTCACAGGTGAGGAGTTAGTTCCTGGGAGAGTGGCTTCAGCTGGGACCAAGGAAGTAGGTTGGGCGAACAGGGCCCTCATAGATTTTGACAGTTTCCTGGTAGAAAAAGTACTCAACTGCTACAAAGGGACATTTTAAACAAAGGTATTTTAAGTCCAAGTTGGATTTCCTAAGCCAAGGACAATGTTTTATATTCAGTGCTGGGAAGGGAGATTCTGTCGGAAGTAGAAGGTCATATTTCTCTGTTTGGAACAACAGTTCTGCTTCCAGAAATGAAGGATATGGAATACAAATATCATTCAAACAATGAAAACGCAAAATCTAAGAGTGTCGGTTTATATGGAAATCAACAGTGTGACATTGAAAGTCTACTGGCCCTTTTTGAATAATACGTAGTGTGCTTAAAATAAAACTTTGGGGAGGAAGTTTTCTCCTTTCACATGAGTATAAAGGAGAGAAGTGCTGCGTCTTTGAGAAAGAGAAATTGTAACTCTGATACCACATTCATAAAAATAGAAACAATTAAATATTTCAACTAATGCTATCAGTTTTACTAAGTAGAAGTATGGGGAGGAGCTAGAGAAATTACCCAAGGAGCTGAAGGGATCTACAACCCTTTAGGTGGAACAACAATATGGACTAACCAGAACCCCCAGAGCTCGTGTCTCTAGATGCATATGTAGCAGAAGATGGCCTAGTCAGCCATCATTGAGAAAAGAGGCCCCTTGGTCTTGCAAACTATATGCCCCAGTACAGGGGAACGTCAGGGCCAGGAAGTGGGAGTAGGCAGGTAGGGGATCAGGGCTGGGGAGAGGGGCATATAGGGAACTTTCGAGATAGCATTTGAAATGTAAATAAAGAAAATATCTAATAAAAAATACAAAAAAAATATTTGTTGCATGTGTATGTATGTGGTGTGCTTGGATGAACATATGTGTGTTGACATGTATGTGTGTGTGTATGTGTGTTACATGTGTATGTGCAGGTGCACGTGTAGGTGTGTATGCATTGTGTGGATGCCTGAGGTTGTCTCCAGGGGTCCTCAATTTTTCTTCCTCTTGTGTATTGAGATAGAGTTTTTCTGACTCTGTAGCTTCCCGTTGGATGAGGCTGGCTAGCCAGCTCTGGGTCCTCTCCATTCCCACTTCCCTTACTAAGACCACGAGTAGGCGTCCATATCCACACCCATTTTTATGTGAGTTCTGGGGATCTGAGTTTCATCCTCACATGTCCACAGCAAACTCTTTCTGCACTGAGCCATCTCCCCGGTGCTAGAAATACTATTTAAAAACTTAACTCTTCTTTCCAAAAGCTAACGCTATATAAGAAAACATGATGCAACAGGGGGTTATTTCGGTGTTACTATCAATGTGGGTAGATTACAGTACACAAAATTATTTAGTTATCATCTGAGGTTTTCATCCCCCAAATATCACACAGCCTACATCTTTGATAACAGAATTTTCTTCATAATTTATTCCACTTTTACTATATATTTCCTTTGTCCAACAAGGTAGAGGAAACTGCTAAACTTGTTCCATGATATTTACTGAGTGAATCCAACTTCATATCCCTTCATTAAATCATGTGTTTCTCAAGCACCACACATAGCTCATTTCAAACTTGATGAGCCACCACAATTTGTTTGGCAAATCAGACTTCTTATTGTTATGCAACCGAAATGTTACAAGTAGTTTTAGTCAACAAATAATGGCACTGAAAATTTTCCTATATTTACAAATGGATGTGTGGAATAAAGTTCAATTTGACCTGGCCACTGAAATTTTACAGAAATATAAAGGACTGATACCGAAACTTGATAGGAATGAGCGAACCTTTATTTGAACTTGTGGCACTGCGATTCCTCTGTCTTTGGGCATCTTTTTACTGGGTAGGAGCTGGGCAGCCAGTGTGATGGCATATCTAATCTACATCAGTCTGGTTCCAGGCAGAAAGGAAAAGGAAATAAAAGACCTGCAAGCTTTGGCAAATAGCCCAAGGCTAGAACCTCTAGTTCTAGAGAGGCTAAGAAGGAAATCTTAGCTTTTACAGCTCCTGTTCCATTCAGGCAGTAAGCCATGGATAGGAGCCATTGGTGATCAAACCATACTTATCTGCAATAGGTGACTAGTGTGTGTGTATGCACATGTACGTATACACATTTCCCCCAATATATTATTGGTTTACCTATTTGTGGAGTCTACTTGAACAGTAAAATAATTTGGCCTCCCCTGACAAATGTGGCATATTTTCTTTTCCTTAAATTTCTGGGATCTTTGTCTCATTTTAAAGCAGAGCAAAATTGGAAAGGGCTGCACGCAGAGCTAATATGAAGCAGTGCCGTCTATTTTAACAGGTCCCTGAATCTGGCATATATTTAATGCTGGGTACATTGCTGGCTACATGCCATCCAGCAGAAGTAAAACGAGGGATGATTTTCTCTTAAATAAGCTTTGTCATATATTAAAGCTCTAAGAGGATGCTCATGGTGATGCATTTTTCAGGCTTGAAAAAAATCTCTACAATCACTCAGAGAATATCTCCTACAAGCTTTAATTCTAAGAAATTACCATTTATAAGGTAAATATGACACAAGTGGATTAATTGTTAGTGCTTTCCTTAAAAATGATATCATCCAAAATAATTTACCATTTTCAATAATCTCAATAAGAACAGAAATCTTAAAATTTGTGAGGCTTTGAAAAATAACATATATATATATATATATAATTTTTAACATGGATTTATAAGGAAATCTGATGTCACTGACTTGGGATCAATTTTTAAACTAATATGTGGATTACAGTATCAGGCAATGTTCCTCTCTCTCACTCTGTGTCTCTGTCTCTATTTCTCTGTGTCTCTGTTTCTTCTCTCTCTCTCTCTCTCTCTCTCTCTCTCTCTCTCTCTCTCCCACAAAATGAAAATCTCAGGCTGTTATGTTGGTGATAAAATGTCACCTGTAAATAATGAAGAATAAAGATTATGAAATAAGCAGGGAAGGTGTTTACATACAGATGCACAAATATTTTTCAAGAGAGAAATTTTCTCTTGCTGTTGAAGTCTGTGTAATGAGAGTTTTTCCTTTTTCGGTGTACCTGTTCTCACTGTCTTTTCCTTAATCCATCAGTGAGTTTAATCTTTCTCCATCCACAATGATTTTGAAACCAAGAAGAACCAAAGCTGCTTCTACATGCTTTGTTTCAGAAAATCTCTTAAATGTTACATTTCCTCCAGAATAACTAGAGTACCAAAAGCATAAGACAGTGTGTAGCAATGTCATTCTGTCACATCATTTGGGGGTCTGGCTTAGGACAGTGAACAAATTGCAGGTATAGGGATCATCAGAATTCAGAGTCAACTTCCAAATGTGCTGGAGGTGAGGCCTGGACTTAACCTGTTTCCTTCCTTGATTTGTTGTGAAGGAATGAATGAAGAGAGCTTCATGTGCTTCTGCCATGTTATGTTCAATACAAGCTGGCCATGTTTATTGTAAAGGTAATGCGGAAACCCTTTTGGGATATGCTCGTTAAGGGCGTTATGTTTTGTAGTATTCATTACTACTTCATGACCATACTTTGGAATCAGAAATTCTAGTTATAACACATTTATACTACATTTGGTAAGTGATTTTTGCATACTTATTTTTAATGCATTTTATTTCTATTCAAATAAAAAAATTAAAAATGTTACGTGTAGTGTATAGATTACAATATGGCTTCAAGAAAAATAATAAATATATAAATGGTTTGAAGAACAATTGTTTATCAAACTAAAATACCCAAGCTTTCTAGAATATTTGACATTTTATAACCAGTCTATTTTAATATATTAGTCATAATTCATAATCCTTTGGTTCAGAGGATTCTGATTTCTTCTATGAATCTGAAAAAAAAATGCTTGTGCCCCATGACTTCGCTCTTAATAACAACTCTTATTTTTGCCTAACAAAACCAGGAAGCAACCAGGATATTTTTTCAGTAGGCATGTAGGGTAAAATATGGTTGCTATAGACTGTGGAAGTCAGTAGCTTAGTAGTTAATCAATACTAAAAAGAAATGAGCTACCAGACATTAGAAGTAATCAAGCACATGTGAGAAGTGAAAGAAGCCATCCCCAGATGCCGATGATGATCACAAGGATGCCGTACTCTGGGCGGAGCAACACTGAAGGCAGTGGTGGATCTAGGGCTCCTGGAGCTGAAGAGATAACAGGCCCAGCAGAGAGGATCTTGGGTCAGTGGAAATACTTATATTTAGTAGTAAATACATGCTGTTGTACATTTGTCAGAAGCCATAACATATTCACTGAAGGATTCCTAATGTAAACCACAGACGTTGGGAGCTGATGGTGTATAACTGTAGGTTCATCACTTGTAATGAATGTACCTCTCTGTATGGGGTTGATCTTGCAGAGGTTGTATGCTTGTTGTAAGCGGGGCATTTGGGAGCTGTGTGCTTTTCTGCTTAGTATTGATATGACCATAAAATTGCTCTAAAAAATCCTCTTCATTTAGTTAAAACATAAAACATTGAGAAAAAGAAAAAAAGAAGACATGTACCCTTTTCTTCTTGATAACAAAAGAGAAGACATCAATTCTCTGGGGCTAACTGGGTCGTTCTTTTACAGTCAAGTTAATTATAGGAATAATTGGTCGTTGTTTTTTTATCACTAGTACCTTTACTGTTAATAACTGTTCTCAATATTATCAATGACTTCCTAGTATTTGTAAAATTTAAAAAAAGGAATCTAAATGAATAAAAGTTTAGTCTCTGTGAACTTGACAAACCCACAAATTCTTAAAAAACAAAACAAACAAAAAAACCCAGCCGGGAGTGGTGACGCATGCCTTTAATCCTAGGACTGAGGCAGGCGGATTTCTGAGTTTGAGGCCAGCCTGGTCTACAAAAGTGAGTTCCAGGATAGCCAGGTCTATACAGAGAAACCCTGTCTCGAAAAAACAAACAAACAAATAAATAAATAAATAAACCCACATATTTCAGTGTGTGTGTGTGTGTGTGTGTGTGTGTGTGTGTGTGTGTACCTGTACACAGGAACAGGAATATGGGTATGAATGTCTTAGAAGTCTGAAGTACTCAAAATCAATCCAGGAGCTTGCACATACCAAGCAAGAGCCCTACCATTGAGCAATATTCGTGACCTAAATATTTCAGTCTTGGAAAAAAAAATGTGTGTCATTGCTGAAAATAAAAACAATTTACATCTTGACGGTTGCAAAATGGCATGCGTGTTTGAAATGGTTGAGCATATATTTACGTGTGTGTTACACTACAAGGGCATATGTGAGTGAAGGTGTTCATGCAGAGGTGAACAGAGGTCCACACTGGGTGTCTTTCTAGACCACTCTTTCTCTTATCTTTTGAGACAGATTTTCTCACTTAGACCTGATGCCCACTGATTGCTTGGACTGGATGGTAAGCAAACTCCTAAGATGCGCCTGCGTTTCCACACCCCAGCCCCCACTCCCCATGCTAAGGTTCCAGACACCCATGCTCTAAACTCAAGTCTTCACTCTTGCATGGCGAGCACCTCACTCACTAAGCCACCCCTCCAACCCCTACACTTACACTTGTATTAAGATTCAAGAACTAAAAACCTAAACTATCTTTTGCTATGAAGATAGTACATAAGAAATAATTTATTTTAGATTTCTGAATTGAGAAGGAACACTGTGGGATGCCAGCAGAGGATACCAATTTCTATGATTGATAAAAGGGAAGAGCTTCAGTGGCTGACCCTTCCCACAAGCCATCCTAGGTCTTAGTTTAGGAAACAGATAATGAAGACCAGTTGGTACCCTGGCCCACAAATGTACCCACTCCTGGCCTTCCATTGACTACAGAGCTCTGCTAAACTAATGAGCATGCTTTTAGTGTTAATTTAAAATCAACTAGATAAAGAGACCAAAAGCCCCAAGAGTAAACCCATAAACTCAAGTGGCAACCTTTGTATAATGAGAGCAAGGTCATTAACCTGTAGGCAGGTATTTGGAAAGGAAATAGCATGAGTGACAGCCCCAAATTGTGTCATATGAAAAAACTATATCCAGCAGCTGAGCTTGGCTCCAAAAGAGTTTATGGGACATTCATACAAGAACAAGACAGTTGCTGATGTCTCTAACTCTGAAGGAGATCAATTATTATCCTTTGAATATTTTTTTAAAATTTACTTGTATAGTACTCAACATTTTTCTTTTCTTTTGTTGTTCTTGTGTATTTTGTTTTGCTATTGTTTTACCTTGCTTGTTTGTATATTTATTTTTTGTTAATGCCTCAAAGTCTCTTAAAAATATTTATAAAATGGCATTAGAAATTTATTATAAAGAGAGGCACATTTATTATTAAATGTGCCTAGACCTTTTTTTTTCTCTTTATTAGATATTTTCTTCATTTACATTTCACATGTTATCCAGAAATTTTCCCTCACCCTCCCGCATCCCCGCCCTGATCCCCTACCCACCCCCTCCCACGTAATGGCCCTGGCATTCCCCTGTACTGGGGGATATAGAGTCTGTATGACCAAGGGGCCTCTCCTCCCAGTGATGGCCAACTAGGCCATCTTCTTCCATATATGCAGCTAGAGACATGAGCGCAGGGGGAACTAGTTAGTTCATGTTATTCTTCCACCTAGAGGGTTGAAGACCCCTTCAGCTCCTTGGGTACTTTCTCTAGCTCCTACCTTGGGAGTCCTGTGTTCCAACTAACAGCTGACCTTTTTTTTCTAGAACTCTATACATTGGCTTTTTCTTAAGAGATGGAGATATTTCTTAGAAACCACCAGGCAATCTTTCCTGCTTAAATAGCGATTACTAGGATTTTCTCCTTTATTTTTCCAAACTGGCTTTATCAGATTCTAAAGAATTTACCATTGCTGGTTGCTAAGGACTCTCGTTTCCCAAGGGAATTAATGCACAGTAACCCATTAAGATTCATGCAGTTATATTAAATAATCACTACTATTTTATATATCTTCTGCTGCCTTAAAAAAAAAGTATATTAAAGTTGGCTGCAAAGTAGTCAGGATATGGAAATCCGAAGAATATCCGCCCCCCCCCCCCACAATTCAATCTGAGCAGAGGTGGCTGTGGTAATATCCATATTGTGCCCATAGCCAACAGGAAAAGGAAGTAGAGTCCTGTAGAAAGAATAAAAGCAGACTAGTAGATGTTGCCCCAATGGTGGTAAGAAACCTCAGGAAATACCATAGCTGAAAGGAACTGTACCACAGTGGGCAGTCAGCAGCTTGGCATGGAGACAGATTCCTGTTTTTCTTTAAATCCATTGCCAGGCCTGCTGGTATTGCGGACGTTTAGTGTGTCTAAGTAGCACAGGACCAAGCCAAGAGGTTTCTGCTGTGGAGCTGGAACCAAGTGTTGTAATGGAAGGTGTGTGTGTGTGTGTGTGTGTGTATGTGTGTGTGTGTGTGTGTGTGTGCATCCTGAGAGTTGAAAGCTTCAAATCAGGAAGGGAAGAGCCGAGATACAAGGCTCTTTCCTCCAACCACAGTTTGCAAGCTGATATAATATGGGGTGTCATGTTGCTAACTTCCTGGACCCTAGAGAGTGCCTTCTCCTGTGTAGGGGAGCAGCTCCATTGCTCAGCGGCTCTGGAAAAGGGTGAGGTTCACAGCATTCATCTTCCTCTGTGCCAGGCAGGGCCTCAGCTACTGCGGCCATAAGAAGTAAGAACACACAGGGTGTGGTGAGGCTTCTGTGTGCCAAATTCAGTCAAGTGCCTCTCAGTTGAGTGTGGTAGGTGTGTGACAAAGCTTATTCACTTCCTCCTTTACAGCTCTCCAACTCTAAAACCCACAGTGATGACGGCTCTGGAGGTTTTATTTGTAGAACAGACTGTTTAAAACCCTAAATGCTATCTAAACTGTGAAACTGCTACTCATCCACAGCAAGGAGAATTGCCGAGAAGTCTGCACAGTACTGCACACATGCCAGATCTTAAGGACTTTACTAATTCATAGGAAAAAAAAAAGCCCACAGTAGAGCCAGAGCAGCCCATGCAAAACCTAGGCTAGGAGCAAATGAAAGTTACTCTCTGGACCATGGAAATTTGTATACCCACAGAATCAAAAATAGAGCCATCTACTCTAAACTCATGCCTATAAACCTGAGGATGAGTTATAATCTGCTATCCTGGGCTAACGTTCAGCCTATTGCTGGTATTGGTACAGGTACAGATGTGTGGAAAGGTGTATGTATGTGGCAGTACATGTTTGTTCAGGTAATCATGCACTTGTGGGCATTTGTGGATGGAGGCCAGATCTCATCTCCTTGTGTTGCTCCAAGAACCCCTCACCTTGCTTTGTGTGTGAAGACAAGATATACCTCATTGGTTTGGAGCTCAGGCATTTGGTTAGTGTGACCACCCTCTACCTCTTAAGATTACAAATGTGCAAAGCATACCTGAGTTTCTTATATGGATGCTGGGAATCAAACTTGAGCTTTGAGTTTGTATGGCAAGCCCTTTACTGACTGATCCAGCCAGGCCCAGCATAGTGTGTTTAAGTGTCTTAAGCCAGAGCCTTTGCCCGAATCTTGCCTCATTCCCTTCATACCTAGTTGTCCTGGATAAGATCATTCTATCTTGCCTGGTCCTTTAATTTTAGCGTCTTTCTTGATCTGAAGCTGGGCAGGGGAAATGAACTTGGCATCTTGAAGGGGAAACTAAGTTGAGTTTTATTTATCCTATCCTCCTGACCTCGGCAAAACATAGCACTCTCGGTTAAGGTTAAATTGAATTCTGACGAACAAAAATGTCCTTTTTATTGTGATGTGTGAAAATTTGTTGTGTGAAGTTACCCTGTTTCTTTAGTCTGGAAACCTGTCTCCAGGTACTCAATAAGCTGAATTGCCATTGTTATATTATTGGGAAACAGACCTTGAAAATAGAAGATTTTAGTAGCCTTGGGGAACGGGAGAGACAGTTAATGTATTTCAGAATTTCAAAGAGAAATTGAACACAGCATATGAGTAAGTGTTTTAATTTAATGCAAGGTAAAATTGGAAACTACCCTGGCTAAGAAGGGGTTTCCTCTGTATAGCATGATAGTTGTTAGAAGGTGACAGGCATGTGGACCACTCTAGTGAGAGCCTTCTCAAGACTTGTGGGCAGCATCTTCATACCTGTTAAATGAGGGTGCTAAGTGCTTCTGGCTGTAACCATGATAGACTTCAGGCCTGCAGTCACAGAGTGCAGAGTCATACCACATTCTGCATTCCATCACCTCTAAGCGACATTGGCCTCTTTTCTTTTCTGTCCCATTAATTTACTTCTCCTTCATTTGTCCTGGCAACCCTGGCTCTGAGCTTCCTAAACGCCTGCTTGCCTTTCCTGGACCTTTCTTTCTTATCTCTTCTCAGCTCCAGAAGCCAGGGAGCAGAGTGAGAAGCTGGCACAAGTGACTGAAGGGGAACATGTCCAGGGTATGCCATCTACTAGTCCCATCTCAAGGAGATTCATTAGCACCCCACATAAAAGAGCAGTTTTAGAGTCATAGCAAAATTGAGCAGAAGCATAAAAAGTTCTCCTTTGACCTCTCCTAAAGTCAAGACCATATACCACAGAACATCAACTGTTGTATTGCAATTCATTCTTTGTCATTTTGTTCTTTCCAGACAAGAGTTTTCTCTATGTAACCAGTCAGTCTAGTCCCAACATGTGATCTTCCTGCCTCAACCTTCCGAGTGTTATAATTCCCAACTTGCACCACCGCAAGCAGCCAGGATTGCAATTTTTTTTTTTTAAAGAATGAGAGCCGAGCATGGTGGTACATGCCTTTAATCCCAGCACTTGGGAGGCATAGGCAGGCGGATTTCTGAGTTCGAGTCCAGCCTGGTCTACAAAGTGAGTTCCAGGACAGCCAGGGCTGTACAGAGAAACCCTGTCTTGAAAAACCAAAAAAAAAAAAAAAAAAAAAAAAAAGAATGAGAAAGCTAAAAGGTTCCACCCTTTGAGAACAGGCCAAGGCTCACTGCACAACCCGCCCGCTCTGAGTTTATCTGTGAAGACTGCCTCTGCACCCAGTCTCCTGCTTGCTGGTGCACCTTCTGCTTGATAAGCCTTGGCAGAGAGATATTGGGGAAAGTATAAGCAGGAGGGCTGGCTGGATTGCTGCCTCTTGCTTCCTTATCTAGAAATTCCTTTTCTGCAGTGTAAGTAAAGCGAGAGCAGCTATGCACTAATGCCCTCCAGTTGCCCTGGAGATTGGTCTTCATTTTCTTCATCTCATTTTCACCAAATACTGAGAAGACGTTGACACAGGGCCTTAAAGATAACTTTCTGTTGAGGTTGTATCTGAACATTCTGGAAGTTATTTTTACAAGGAATGCAAATAATTTCTGGAAAATTTTGGGAGAAATTACAGTCCTGATTTTTTGGGTTTTGTTTTGTTTTGTTTTGTTTTGTTTTGTTTTGTTGTTTTCTACTGGCAAGATTTTTAAGTTATGTGTTTTTTTGGTTTTGTTTCTGGTTTTGTTTTCAAAGAATCGAACCTCAGCACAATTTAAAATGGGGTGTGGAAAATAGCTCAGCTCCTAAAGACTTTCTGTGCAAAGATGAGGACCCAAGTTCAATCTTCAGAAGGCTCACTTTAAAAGATATGATGTGACAGTGTGCATTCATAATCCCGGCACTGGGGAGTTGGGGACGAAAGGATTCCTGGGGCTCCCTGGTCAGTCAGGCTCACCTACACAGTAAACTCCAGATTCCAATGAGAGATCTTATCTCCAATATCAACATCAACAAACACCTGTGCTTATCATCTGGTTTCCACGGGCTTGTGAGTACAAACACCAAATATGTTCATACCCACCTCGTCCACCAGCCCACACTGCCACATCATGTTAGCTATAACAATAGGTAAATTAAATAGATCTCTTGTCCTAGACCTTATCTGAGCTACAGCCCTATGCAGTTTCTAGAACATCAGGGACAGGAATATTACCAGACTTTGGAACACCCCTTTAGTGCCACACAGCCTTACAAGTCAGAAAGGGTAGTGTTATGTTTTGGCCCCCTGTACTGCTTGCTGTTTTTTTTTTTTCTTTTCTTTTCTTTAAATTTATTCTTTAATCTTGCTCTTTATTTATTGATAATGCTGCTGCCAGTTAGCTCAAGAGCCCACTGGAACGAACCTGCAATTTTTACACATCTAATTATTTTCTAAATATACCAAGCAATTTTAGCCCCTTAGACCCTCATACTACCTTTCTAAATTTAATTAATTAATTAATTAATTAATTAAAGGAAGAGAAAAACAGCAAGCAGCACAGGGGGCCAAAACATAAGGCCACCCACCATCTCTGACTTGTAAGGCTGTGTGGCACTAAAGAGATGTTCTGAAGTCTGGTTTCTAGTTCAGACATTCCCATCCCACACCACAAACACCAGACCTAGCCTTCCTCAGATCCCCTCTCTCCAAGGAGTTCACTTAACGTGCTTCTTCTGGATGATGACCTCTAACGCTGAGCCTCTGCATGACCTCATGCTATGAGAATTGTTCTCTCCAGACACCCTTTCTAAGTACGTGTGCTTCCTAATGAATCTTGTATTCATAGCTTCTTCCTACATCAGCAGCCAGAAATCTCTTAGAACACACACCCTCCACAGGCTTACCTGGAGCAATGAAGATTTCATGGAAACAAATAGTTAGGACTGAACACTAAAGACTGTCTCTAGAGGTTCCCCACCTCCCGTCCCATATTGTCCTACTCTAGAAAGGACTATTTCCAGTCTTTGTCATTCCTTCAATTTAGATATCAAAGGGTTATGTGCATTTTCAAATGCATATATTTATATACAACTCTCAGGCACAGTACAGATTTACCTGGCTTGTGTATATCTGTCCTTTATGTCTGTGTACTCAGAATAATTATGAAACTTTGAGATTAGAAAGAACAAAGCTATATTTCTCTTTTTAAATACAGATGACTATAATGCTTAGAATACATCAAGTGCTCATGGTGTGTTGGGCTGTATGTTCTTTACGTGCGTGATTTTATTCAACTATCACAACCAATGAAGCTATGCTTTTGTTCATTCACATCTGATGGGTGCAGAAAGTGGAATCCAAGAGATTAATTGCCTCACTCCGGTATAGCAGTGTTGTCAACAATGGCATAAGAGTCTGGTTTGTGAAATGCTTATGACCTGCCCTTGTATATCACTCCTGAAAATAATATCATGCTTTTCTGTAAGAACACAAAGGGAAGTAAACAAATAGCCTCATTAGGCAAAAAAAAAAAAAAAAAAGCCACACCTTAAAGAAGAGAGGAAGATATTTTGTCAACATTCAGGAATCAACAGCATCCTTTGTAACTTTCTAATTGCTGTGCTCACAAGGACACCACACATAGGACAGAGTGCTTACTTTATTTCTGTCTCTCAGCCTCTTCTTCCTTTCTTTCCAGACCCTCCATTTTATCTCTGGCTTTGTGACCCCATTTTATAACCTTTCTTTGTGTACTCGTACATTGCTGATTGTACAGCAGTATCTGGCCTCCAGATTCTCTCAGAATGTCTCCCCCCCAAAAAACTATCTCAGATAGAAGTGGCTGGCTCAGCCTGGCCCCACCCTTGAGAAGTGAGTGACTTACAAGAGGAAGTAGCTTCAGAACCTTGTGGTGTCCCCACAGTTTTGTCTCTTTAGATCAAGCACCAGACCCTGCATCTCTTGGTGTGCCAGGATCAACCAAAATTTCCAAAGGGATGCCAGGTGTGATAGCACATACCAGAAACAGGCAGATCTTTCTGAGTTAGAGGGCAGTCTGGTCTACATCACAAGTTTTAAATCAGCTAAGACAATAATTAGACCCTGCCTCAAAGCAAACAACCAAAACCAATGTACAGAGTGGAACGGGCAGTAAGTGGAACTGAAATTACAAGCATTACAGAGGAACAGTCCCTAGCTGGCAAAAATGGGGAAGTTTTTGAAAAGATACTTTTAATATGTCTATCATGAAAAATCTTAAGATTATGTAAATAGCAGAATTATTTGCTAAGATAGTTCCACTAACAAAAACACAGCTATGAAATCTACCTATTGCCCTGGGGAAGTAATGTTTTTCCAGTGTCCTTGGAAAGACACAGCCTTTAAAACAAATAATTAAGTACAACCATAGAGCTCTCCATGTCATGTCGTTAGTATCTTATTGTTCTGTACGTATAAACTTCCATTGAGGATGTGTATGGGACTGTTAAGCTCCCACACATTATCTGTTAGATTATAGGAGAGATAGGCTTGTCTGCTTCCCTTTGAGTCCTTTAGCATCTTATTATTCATGGAGTAACAGACACTCAATAAATGACATTGCCTAATTACTCAGCCCTGATGCCAACTGAAAAAGAATAGTACAAAATGAGAAATCCTTTCCATGAGCAGAGTCAAGGAGAAGTAAGTGCTTTTTAGCATATGTTATGCGTCAGTTCCATCCTTTCTGGGTCAGAAGAATGGATGACTATTGCAACGTTTGTGTCCTTCCTTTGTTTCCATCTGTACACTGTGTTAGCTATGCTCTCTACACCAATGCAAATTCAAGTCTCATAAGCCTTCTATCCTTTTTACTTGCAAGGGTTTCAGCACTGTGTTTGAAATCCTAATCAACCTCTGGTTTAGCCAAATTTTAATCCAACTTCTTAGAATGCCAAACTATAGAACACTAGTTAAATATATAAAGGTCTACAAAGCAAAATAAAATGCCTGTGAAAAGGGTGGGATCAATCCTATTCATTGGGTTCTCTGATGACAGTTAAATTTTAGAAGTGACCTTCATGTCTTGTCAGCATGCTGTAACACTGTGTCTAGAGAGATTGAATGTCTTTGTCCCTGTGGTCCCACAGCTGTCTGTGGCAAGACTATAGAATGGCAAGCATTTTTGTGTTTTCATATATCTATATAAGTCATAAAACTACAATAACAAATTTATTTTTATGTATAACTTGGGAATCCAGTAACATGATTATGATATTGATTCTTACCCTGCCCCATTAAGTGTGTGTGTGTGTGTGTGTGTGTGTGTGTGTGTGTGTCTATGTATATACACATACATACATATGTTGTAGCAGAGGATGAATATATCTTATATCTTGCTATACTATGGCAGATTATCTTAAACTCAGGTGATTAACCCTAGAGCCCTTCAACAATATGGTTGTTTCCTTTCACTTTACAGAACACTACAGAAAGCACTTATGTTGGTCCATTCAGGGCATTCAATTGCATTATGATCTTCTTCTTTTCTAACGTTAACTCATGGAAATCTCAAGAGATGAGAAAATCATGCTGGGAAACATGCAGAAATTTATGAAATGTCACCAGCTAAGCAATTAACATCACATCTTCCCTTTGAAAACAAATAACAAAAGCTAGTAGATACATTGGTAGATAGATAGATAGATAGATAGATAGATAGATAGATAGAACAAACTTAGGGGAATTATATGCTATTTTACATTGTATAAAAGATTTAAGGCAATATCTTATATAGCCAACAGGCTTCAATTTTATATAACTGATCATGACTTTGAACTTCCAATCATCCTACCTGTGACTCCAAGTGCTGGATTACAGATGCGTATCACCTTGGCTGGAGATTATATATATATATATATGCTTTTTAAAAACATTAACCCATTTCTTTTTTATCTTTTTTTATTAGATATTTTCTTTATCTACATTTCAAATCCTATCCTGAAAGTACCCTATACCCTCCACCACCCTACATCCCTACCTACGCACTCCCACTTCTTGGCCCTGGCATTCCCCTGTACTGGGACATATAAAGTTTGCAAGAATAAGGGGCCTCTCTTTCCAATGATGGCCTGACAGGCAATCTTCTGCCACATATGCACTTAGAGACATGAGCTCTGGGGCTACTGGTTGGTTCATATTGTTGTTCCATCTATAGGGTTGCAGACCCATTCGGCTCCTTGGATATTTTTTCTAGCTCCTCCATTGGGGACCCTGTGTTCCATCCCATATAAGACTGTGAACATCTACTTCTGTATTTGCCAGGTACTGGCATAGCCTCTCTCGAGATAGCTATATCAGGGTCCTTTCAGCAAAATCTTGCTGGCATATGCAATAGTGTCTGTGTTTGGTGGCTGATTATGGGATGGATCCCTGGATGGGGTAGTCTCTGTATGGTCCATCCTTTCATTTTAGCTCCAAACTTTGTCTCTGTAATCCTTCCATGAGTGTTTAATTGCCTATTCTAAGGAGGAATGAAGTATCTACACTTTGATGTTCCTTCTTATTGATTTTCTTATGTTTTGCAAATTGTATCTTGGGTATTCTAAGTTTCTGGGCTAATATCCACTTATCAGTGAGTGTGTATCAAGTGACTTCTTTTGTGATTGGGTTACCTCACTAAAGATGATTTCCTCAAGATACATCCATTTGCCTAAGGAATTTCATAAATTCATTGTTTTTAATAGCTGAGTAGTACTTTATTGTGTAAATGTACCACATTTTCTGTATCCATTCCTCAGTTGAGGGACATCTGGGTTCTTTCCAGGTTCTGGCTATTATAAGTAAGGCTGCTATGAACATAGTGGAGCATGTGTCCTTATTACCAGTTGGAACATCTTCAAGGTATATGCCCAGGAGAGGTATTGCTGGATCTTCCAGTAGTACTATCTCCAATTTTCTGAGGAAACTCCAAACTGATTTCCCTAGTCGTTGTACCAGCTTGCAATCCCACCAACAATGAAGGAGTGTTCCTCTTTCTCTACATCCTCCCCAGCATCTGCTGTCACCTGAATTTTTGATCTTAGCCATTCTGACTGGAGTGAGGTAGAATCTCAAAGTTGTTTTGATTTGCATTTCCCTGATGATTAAGGATGTTGAACATTTTTTTCAGGTGCTTCTCAGCCCTTCGGTATTCCTAACTTGAGAATTTTTGTTTAGCTCTGTACCACATTTTTAATGAGATTGTTATAATTTCTGGAGTTCAGCTTCTTGAGCTCTTTGTATATATTGTATATTAGTCCCCTATTAGATTTAGGATTGGTAAAAATCATTTCCCAATCTGTTGGTGGCCTTTTTGTCTCATTGACAGTGTCTTTTGCCTTACAAAAGCTTTGCAATTTCATGAGGTCCCATTTGTCAATTCTTGATCTTACAGCACAAGCCATTTGCTGTTCTGTTTAGGAATTTTTACCCTGTGCCCATATCTTCCAGGCTTTTCACCACTTTCTCCTCTATAAATTTCGGTGTCTCTGGTTTTATGTGGAGTTCTTTGATCTACTTAGACTTGAGCTTTGTACAAGGATATAAGAATGGAACAATTCACATTCTTCTACATACATGATAACTGCCAGTTGTGCCAACACCATTTGTTGAAAATGCTGTCTTTTTTCGAATGGATGGTTTTAGCTCCCTTGTCAAAGATCAACTGACAATAGTTGTGTGGATCCATAGTTGTTTGGATTCATTTCTGGGTCTTCAATTCTATTCCATTGTTCTACTTGCCTGTCTCTGTACCAGTACTATGCAGTTTTTAATCACAATTGCTCTATAGTACAGTTTTGGTCAGGGATGGTGATTCCACCAGATGTTCTTTTATTGTTGAGAATAGTTTTTGCTATCCTAGGTTTTTTATTTTTCCAGATGAATTTGCAAATTGCCCTTTGGGTTTTTTTTTTTGTTGTTGTTTGTTTGTTTGTTTTAGAGAATTTCTTCATTTACATTTCAAGTGTTATCGCAAAAGTCCCCTATACCCTCCCCCTGCCCTGCTCCCCTACCCTCCCACTCCCACTACTTGGCCCTGGTATTCCCCTGTACTGGGCCATATAAACATTGCTAGACCAAGGGCCTTTCTTCCTGAATAAAGGCCAACTAGGCCATCTTCTAATACATATTCAGCTAGAGACATGAGCTCTGGGGGTTCTGATTAGTTCATATTGTTGTTCCATCCATAGGGTTGAAGACCCCTACAGCTCTTGGGTACTCTCTCTAGCTCCTACATTGGGGACCCTGTGTACTGCCCTATAGATGATTGTGAGCATCCACTTCTGCATTTGTCAGGGACTGTCAAAGCCTCCCAGGAGACAGCTATATCAGGGTCCTTTCATCAATATCCTGCTGGTGTATGCAGTAGTGACTGCATTTGGTGGCTGATTATGTGATGGACCACCCTGGTGGGGCACTCTCTGGATGGCCCATCCTTTCATTTAGCTCCAAACTTTGTCTCTGCACCTCCTTCCATGTATATTTTAATCCCTATTATAGGGAGGAATAAAGTATCCACGCGTTGGTCTTTCTTGATTTTCTTGTGTTTTGGAAATTGTATCTTGGGTATTCTAGGTCATAGCAGCCTTATTTATAACAGCCAGAAGCTGGAAAGAACCCAGATGTCCCTCAACAGAGGAATGGATACAGAAAACGTGGTACATTTACACAATGGAGTACTACTCAGCTATTAAAAACAATGAATTTATGAAATTCTTGAGTAAATGGATGTATCTGGAGGATATCATCCTGAGTGAGGTAACCCAATCACAAAAGAAGTCAATATGCACTCACTGAAAATTGCCCTTTCTAACTCAGTGAAGAATTGAGTTTTAATTTTGATGGGGATTGCATTGAATCTGTAGATTGCTTTCAGCAGGATAGCCATTTTGACTATGTTAGTCCTGACAATCCATGGGCATCTTCTTAGATCTTCAATTTCTTCCTTCAGAGATTTGAAGTTCTTATCATAGAGATCTTTCACTTCCTTAGTGAGGGTCACACCAAGATATTTTATATTAGTTGTGAATATTGTAAAGGGTGTTGTTTCTCTAATTTCCTTCACAGCCTGTTTATCCTTTGTGTAGAAAAAGGCCATTGATTTGTTTGAGTTAATTTAATATCCAGCTACTCCATTGAAGCTGTTTATCAGATTTATCAGTTCTCTGGTGGAATTTTTAGGGTCACTTATATATACTATCATATCATCTGCAAATAGTGATATTTTTGACTACGTTCTTTCCCATTTGTATCCCCTTGATCTCCTTTTTTTGTTGAATTGCTCTGGCTAGGACTTCAAGTACTATATTGAATAGGTAGGGAGAAAATGGGCAGCCTTGTCTAGTTTCGATTCTTAGTGGGATTGCTTCGAGGTTCTCTCCATTTAGTTTGATGTTGGTTACTGGTTTGCTGTAGATTGCCTTTATTATTTTTAAGAATGGGCCTTGAATTCCTTATCTTTGCAAGACTTTTATCATGAATGGCTGTTGGATTTTATCAAATGCTTTCTCAGCATCTAAGGAGATGATCATGTGGTTTTTGTCCTTGAGTTTGTTTATATAGTAAATTACGTTGATTTATGTATATTAAACTATCCCTTCATCCATGGGATGAAGCCTACATGGTCATGATGGATGATCATTTTGATGTGTTCTTGGATTCAGTTTGCGAGGATTATATTGAGTATTTTTGCATCAATACTCATGAGAGAAATTGGTCTGAAGTTCTCTTTCTTTGTTGGATCTTTGTGTGGTTTAGGTATCAGAGTAATTGTGGCTTCATAGAATGAATTGGGCAGAGTACCTTCTGTTTCTATTTTGTGGAATATTTAGAGGAGAGTTGGAATTAGGTCTTCTTTGAAGGTCTGATAGAACTCAGCACTAAACCCATCTGGTCCTGGGCTTTTTTTTGGTTGGGAGACTATTAATGACTGCTTCTATTTCTTTAGGAGATATAGGGCTGTTTAGGTCATTAATCTGATCCTGGTTTAACTTTGGAACTTGGTATCTGTCTAGAAAGTTATCCATTTGGATGGGAGACTATTGATGACTGCTTCTATTTCTTTAAGGGAAATGGGACTGTTTTTATTGTTAATCTGATCCTGATTTAACTTTGGTATCTGGTATCTGTCTAGGAAGTTGTCCATTTCATGCATATTTTCCTCTTTTGTTGAGTATAGCCTTTTGTAGTAGGATCTGATGATGTTTTGATTGTCTCCTTTTTCATTTCTGATTTCGTTAATTAGAATACTGTCCCTGTGCCCTCTAGTTAGTCTGTTTAAGGGCTTATCTATCTTGTTGATTTTATCAAAGAACGAGCTTCTGGTTTGGTTGATTCTTTGAATAGTTCTTTTTGTTTCCACTTCGTTGATTTCAGCCTTGAGTTTGATTATTTCCCTCTGTCTACTCCTCTTAGGTGAATTTGCTTCCTTTAGTTCTAGAGCTTCTAGGTGTCCTGTCACGCTTGTGGTGTATGCTCTCTCTAGTTTCTTTTCAGTGGCACTCAGGGCTATAAGTTTTCCTCTTAGGACTACCTTCATTGTGTCCCATAAGTTTGGGTATGTTGTGACTTCATTTTCATTAAACTCTAAAAAGTCTATAATTTCTTTCTCTATTTCTTCCTTGACCAAGGTATCATTGAATAGAGTGTTGCTCAGTTTCCACATGAATGCTGGCTTTCTGTTATTTATGCTGTTATTGAAGATCAGCCTTAGTCTGTGGTGATCTTTTAGGATGTATGTGATAATTTCAATATTTTTGTATCTGTGGAGGCCTGTTTTGTGTCCGACTATACTAATTTTGAAGGAGGTACCATGTAGTGCTGAGAAGAAGGTGTATCCTTTTATTTTAGGATAAAATGTTCTGTAGATAACTGTTAAATCCATTTGTTTCATAACTTGTGTTAGTGTCCATGTGTCTCTGTTTAGTTTCTGTTTCCAGAATCTGTCTATTGGTAAGAGTGGGGTGTTGAATTCTCCCATTATTATTGTGTGAGGTGCAATGTGTGCTTTGAGCTTACTAAAGTTCCTTTAATGTATGTGGCTGCTCTTGCATTTGGAGCATAGATATTCAGAATTGAGAGTTCATCTTTGGAAGATTTTATGTTTGATGAGTATGAAGTGCCCCTCCTTGTCTTTTTTGATAACTTTGGGTTGAAAGTGAATTTTATTCAATGTTAGAATGGCTACTCCAGCTTGCTTCTTCAGACCATTTGCTTGGAATATTCTTTTCCAGCCATTCACTCTGAGGTAGTGTCTGTCTTTTTCCCTGTGGTGGGTTTCCTGTAAGCAGCAAAATGTTGGGTCCTGTTTGTGTAGCCAGTCTATTAGTCTATGTCTTTTTATTGGGGAACTGAGTACATTGATGCTAAGAGAAATTTTTAAAAAGTAATTGTTGCTTCCTGTTATTTTTGTTGTTGTTGTTAAAGTTGGGATTCTATTCTTGTGGCTGTCTTCTTCAGGTTTGTTGAAGGATTACTTTCTTGCTTTTTCTAGGGTGTAGTTTCCCCCCTTGTGTTGGTGTTTTCCTGTTATTATCCTTGAAGGGCTGGATTCGTGGAAAGATATTGTGTGGATTTGGCTTTCTCATGGTTTTGTCATAGAATACTTTGGTTTCTCCATCTATGGTAATTGAGAGTTCTGCTGGGCATAGCAGCCTGGGCTGGCATTTGTATTCTCTTAGGGTCTGTATAACCTCTGTCCAGGATCTTCTAGCTTTCATAGTCTCTGGTGAGAAGTCTACTGTAATTCTAATAGGCCTGTCTTTATATATTACTTGACCATTTTCCCTTACTGCTTTTAATATTCTGTCTTTATTTTGTCCATTTTTTTGTTCTGATTATTATGGGTCTGGAGGAATTTCTTTTCTGGTCCAGTCTATTTGGAGTTCTGTAGGCTTCTTGTATGTTCATGGGCATCTCTTTCTTTAGGTTTGGGAAGTTTTCTTCTATAATTTTGTTGAAGATATTTGCTGTCCCTCTACATTGAAAATCTTCATTCTCATCTACCCCTATTATCCATAGGTTTGGTGTTCTCATTGTGTCCTGGATTTCCTGGATGGTTTGAGTTAGGATCTTTTTGCATTTTGCATTTTCTTTGATTGTTGTGTCCATGTTCCTGATGGAATCTTCTGCACCCGAAATTCTCTCTTCCATCTCTTGTATTCTGTTGCTGATACTCACATCTATGGTTCCTGATTTCTTTCCTAGGGTTTCTATATCCAGAGTTGTCTCACTCTTTATTGTTTCTAAAAAGGGAAGTCCCTTTTTAGGTCTTGGATTTTTTTTTCAATTCCATCACCTGTTTGGTTGTGTTTTCCTGTAATTCTTTAAGGAATTTTTGTGTTTCCCCTTAAAGGACTTCTACCTGTTTAGCAATGTTTTCCTGTGATTCTTTAAGGACTTCTACCTGTTTAGCTGTGTTCTTCTGTATTTCTTTAAGTGAGTTATTAATGCCCTCCTTAAGGTCCTATACCAGCATCTTGAGAGATGATTTTGAATCCGAATCTTGCTTTTTATGTGTTTTGGGGTAACCAGGACTGGCTGAGGTGGGAGTACTGGGTTCGGATGATGGTGTGCGGTCTTGGTTTCTGTTGGTAAGATTCTTATATTTGCCTTTTGCCATTTGTTAATCTCTGGTGTTAGTTGTTGTAGTTGTCTCTGGCTGGAGCCTGTTCCTCCTGTGATTCTGTTAGTTTTTGTCAGCTGTCATGGAAGTCCAGCTCTCTTCTGAGTCTCAGTGGTCAGAGTACTCTCTTCAGGCAAGCTGTCCTCTTGCAGGGAAGGTGCACAGAAGTTTGGCTTTCAGACCTGCCTCTTAGCTGAAGATGAAGGCCCGATGTAGGGTGTGTCCCAGAAGATGTGCTACCTCTGCAGTCTGTGAGCTCACCTGCACAGACTGGTCTCTGAGGGACCCAAGACACAAGATGGCTCTCTCATCTGTTCTGTCTGTCAGAGCCCTCCAGGGCAGACACCTCTCCTTTGGCTGGGAAGGTGCCCGGAGGGACATCTGCAGCCCAAAACTGGAACTGTCCCAGAAGCTATGTTGTTTCTGCTGTCCTCTCACTCACCCTCTGCAGTCCTTGAGCTGATCTGCCCACACTGGTCTCAGAGGGACCGGGGAGACAAGATGGCTCTCTCACCTGCTCTGGTGGTCAGTGCCCTCCTGGGAGGCCACCTCTCTTCTGGTGGGGAAGGTGCCTGGATGTCTGGAGCCTGAAATGGGGGTCTGTCCCAGAAGCTGTGTTGCTTCTGCAGTGTGCTCACTCACCCCTGCAGTCTGCAAGCTGATCTGTGCACACATGTCTCAGAGTGACCAGGGAGACAAGATGGCTTTCTCAACTGCTCTGGGGGTCACAGCCCTCCCATGTGGCCACCTCTTCTGTGGTGTGGAAGGTCCCCAGATGTATGTAGCCCAAAACAGGGCCTGTCCCAGAAGCTGTGTCACTTCCGCCTATCCCAGAAGCTGTGTTGCTTTTGCAGTCCACTCACTCACCCTCTACAGTCCTCGAGCTGATCTGAGCACACTGGTCTCAGAGGGACCAAGGAAACAAGATTGGATTTTATAATTTTTAACAAGGCAGCATGTCTTTCTGTTCGAAAGCTATATGCTATTTTTAAACCACTGATAGTACTAGTTATCATTCAGTTATAATTGAAGCAATTAATAACTTTAACCTGTTTTGTTTGTTTTTATCAGTATATTTCAAAGCTCCTAAAGTTTTAAAGTATATTTGGAAATTCGTAAAATGAAGAGTTTAGCAAAAAATGCATTTGATGGAGGGTGGATAACTAAAGAAATAAAACTGAGATACCATCTCAAGGTATCTTGTGGATTACCTGTACCTGTTATTTCCGAAGCTCTTTGGTTTCTAGTTTCTGTGATATGCACACAGATGACTTTTGATATAGGCTTAACATTTATGAACACATGACCGCATATCATTTGTCAGACAGTGTGCTGGGTGCAAAGACACAAGCCATGCTTCTAGAAGCTAACCATGGGCCCTATGAGAAGTTGTGACATTGATTTTTCAGATAAGCAGTGAATGGCAGTTTCTCAGAAGCCAACTTATTCGTTTTNACCCTGAGATTCCACCTCACACCAGTAAGAATGGCTAAGATCAAAAATTCAGGTGACAACAGATGCTGGCGTGGATGTGGAGAAAGGGGAACACTCCTCCATTGTTGGTGGGAATGCAAGCTGCTTCAACCACTCTGGAAATCAGTCTGGCGGTTCCTCAGAAAATTGGGCATAGTATTACCAGAAGATCCTGCAATACAACTTATTCGTTTTTCAGTTGGCATCCTGGGCAGAAGTCCAGTCACCTGACCTCAAGGCCTTTGTACCTACCTATCAAGTTAATCTCTACAGGGAAAGCTTTGAAAACATTACCCTATACACATTTCCCAATTGCTGGAAGATCCAGGCTGCTCCTTGAAAGGAGTATTCTGTTACAGGCATGTTAGAGGGAAGTGATGAAATATGCTGGTGTCTGCCCTCAGGCTTTGGAGCCAGGCCAATGTGTGCATGCATGATGGATCTTTGGCTGTAATGTCATGACTCTGAGTAAAGTTTTATTTTGGTTTCAAGTTCTGCACATCAGTCTCCTTATCTATCAAACCAATATGGTTTGAGGATATGTCTTAAAGGGTTCTGGCAAAATTGGTGCACTGTGCTAAAGGGAAATATTTAACTAGTATTTCCAGAAGAACATAGAGGTTCTTGGTAGTTGTTCATAGTACATTAACACGGTAAGAGTGAAAAAATAAGGCAGAAGACAGGTAAATAAAGGTACTTGTTATTGTGTTCACGGACAAGATTAGACTCTGTTTTGACTCAGGTTGAAGTTACTGAAGACTTTTCATATCTAGCCCTTGAATGGCACCAATAGTTTTATGTGTTACTGTATACAAACACGTTTAGATTTATTTCATTTCATTTCACTTATCCTATGTGTATATGTTCCATGAATATATGTATGTCCATCAGGTCTGCTGGAAATGGGGTTGTGGATAGTTGTGACCCACTATGTTACTGCTAGTGAACCTGGGTTATCTGCAAGAGTAATTAGTGCTCTTAACTGATAAGCTGTATTTCTAGCCCTGAGTGTGATGTTTTTAATAATCTTATAAAATTTGGAACCATATGGGACCATTTTCATATCCTGTCCATATATTGATGACTCTTACTATAAGATAATGGCATGAGTAAGCTTTTGATAATTAAGGGGTCCTTTCAAAACTCTGTGTAAAAAGAATTATAATCCAGGCCTGGGAGCACAGGACTCTAATCCTAAAACTTTAGGAGGCTGATTGGAGAGGACTGTGAGCCTAGCCTGGGCTACACGGTGAGTTCAAGTCCAGTCCAACTTAATAAGATCCTGTCTCAAAATAAAAAGTAAGAGAGCCAGAGAAATGAATCAGTAAAGGAGTGTGCCTGTCTTTTACGTACAAGGCCCTGGGTCCAATTATCAGTCCTCAGAATTGTAGTTGTTACACATAGTCTTTGAGTCATAAGACTTTTCACTCATTCAACTTATGGGACAGCTAGTTGTATTTTTAAAAAAGTCTCTAATTATTGCTCTCTAATTTGCAATTAGATAGGATTTATCTCCAGTTAACATATGTGTATACAAATATATACATTTTTAGTAAAGATTGATTATAATACATGAAAGATTTTCATACTAATGACATAACTGTAGAATTTCAGATTTTTTTTCCTGTACCTACTTCAAAATAATTTTTCATATTTCTTGGTCAAAAAACACTGACAAATTTAAAGTGATAGCCTTGAATATTTGTCTATGTAAACAAAATAGGAAGGACCTTGTACAAAAATATGAATTTAAAGTTTCCAGATATAATCTTTTATGAGAATGAAATAGATTAATATAGGAATAACTCATCATTGTAGTATAACATTTCACATTTCTGTTGTCAAAGACTGACTTTAAAATATATATATATATATATATATATATATATATATATATATATATGAGTAAATGGATTCCAAAAGGAAAATTTGTATTTGTAAGGATAAAGAAGTAATGCATGTGTTCTGTTCATACCTGCCCTTATTTATACGACCATCATTCTCTTAATTAATGGTCAGCCTTTCAGACTAAGCATTAAATTTTAATGATGTGACCTTCAAAGCCAAAGTATATGATGTATCTTGTATTAAAAACATCCCAGTTCAAACTGTAATCTCATTTTTATCTCCACACAGATGATGACCCATGCTTGGAATAATTATAAACACTATGCGTGGGGCTTGAATGAACTAAAACCTATATCAAAAGAAGGACATTCAAGCAGTTTGTTTGGTGAGTACTACATGCTTCAATTTAAGGGTTTGGTTTGGTTTGGTTTGGTTTGGTTTTACTTTTGGTTTTCGAGACAAGGTCTTATTCTGTAGCCCTTGCTGGCTTAGAATTGAGCACATAGCTGGCTATCCATGAGCTTATGGCATTCCTCCTGACTTAAACTTCTACCATACATATACTTTTCTATTGCTCTAAAGAGTTAATATGGCCAAGGCAATTTATAGAACAAAGAATAAAATGGGAGCTTATAGTTTTAGAAGGTGAGTTCATGACCATCATGGTGGGGAGCACCATCATGGTGGGGAGCACGAGATCAGGCAGGCAGGCATGACACTGGAGCAGTAGCAGAGAACTTACATTCTTAACCGCAGATAGGTGGCAGAGAAAGACTAACTAGTTATGGCATGGGGTTTGGAAACCACAGAGCCCACCCTAGTAACAGACAAACCTCATAATCCTTTCCACCAAGTTCTACCACCTGGGGTCCGTGTATTCAACTATATGACTTAATGGCACTCATTCTCATTGAAATCACCACACCTTCCTAGAGATCCTAGTTGTGAACTACCACTCCTGGGTTGTTACCAACAGTATCTTTTTCTCTGAGTTCCCTAAACTTATTGATGGTTAGAAAGCTTGAGAGGTTCTGTGATTCTCCAGGATCTCCGTGTTGCTAGGAAACTTGAACCCTTGCTGGCCCTAGGGAAAAATTGTATATAATGCATCTTTTAGAAATAACCCCAGCTCTGTGTCAGAGAGACCCGTATAACTGATGTCCAGGGCTGACTTCCAGGGATGGAGTTGCCCCAGCAGGGACCCAACAGGAACCTGGTGATTCTTGTAGAAATGTATTTAGTTACCCGAATTAAAGGCTTCCTGTTGTATAAAAGCTGTTTCTTTATGAATAAACTGGCTGGGGCAGTGGGCTCTAGTGACCCTCTGTAACTCAGTTTGGGATATAACTTTTTGCTGTTTTTTTTCTGTGAAAAACAAGGCGTGTGGATTAGGCCAGCTGCTTCAGCTTCCATTTATCTGCCCTTTGCTGTACTGGGCTTGGTCCTCGGAGCAACACTCTGTGGTTGGTCCTCTGAGTACTAATAATGTTCCTCCTGTGGAAAGAAAGAAACCAACAGAAATGTTGATGGATTCCCTTGAGCTAAGGCCTCCTCAGGGCCCCTCCTACTGGGCTTGATTTCTTTCTAGCTCTCAAAATTTTAACTGCAAGTAATGGGGTTCTGGAAAAGAAGTATTCTGTGACTGTTGACCTCACCAGCATGCCCTTCTGTACTGTAACTCAACATGTTAAATGATACCAGTTCTTATAACAAACAACAATTTCTGGTCACACTTACGGAACAAATATCATAAAGTCCCATTCAGCAACATATCATTTAATCTCATTTTTATGTAAAAAAAAAAAAAAAAACAACCAAAGAAACAAAAAACATGGAGAAGACGTTTCTCAGAAGTATGGACTTAAGTGTTACGGACATTAGATTGCATGTTCTTGATGCTGATACCCCACTTTTCTGTCTCCTTAGGACTTTTTATGAATTTAGCTCCTGTTCTGACAGTACTGCTAAGGGACATAATCCAAGTCTTTGCAAGAGTTGATTGTCTAGTGCAGCCACATGTGTGTGCAATGTGTGTGGTGTAAACTGAATTGTCAAAGCATGAGGTGGTTCAGTGGACACAAGGGGTTCTAGGAGCCACTGGGATCTCAGGAAGGGAGAAGGGTGTTGCAGGGAAGAGTGAGTGGAAGAGGTTATTCAGGTGACTCAGTTCCAAGACAGGGAGCTTAAGCTGGGACTGCCTGCAGCAGAAGTGACGTCAGACATAGCTAGAGTAAGTAGTGTCACAGGACTCACTGACCAGGTTCCATGAAAGAGGAAAGGTGCAAGTTTAAGAGAGAAACTAAAAGATCATGGTAAATCAGAGTTCATTATCATTATAATGTTTATGATTATAACACTTAATAAACCTGAATCTGGGCTGGATAGATGGCTTAGCTCTTGGAGAGGACCTGGGTTTGATTCCCAGCACCTATATAGCTGGGAATTACAATCATCTCTAACCTCAGTTCCAGTGGATCTGATGCTTCCTTTGGCCTCCACAGCCACTGCACACATGTGATTCACAGACACACATGAAGGCAAAACAGCTGCACACACAAAATAAATCAATAATTTAAAAAAATGACATCAATTTTAATTTTGTTTTTGTGAAGGTTGATTGGATAAACTCAGTTATAGTAGACTTCTTGGTTCTCTGCTAATAGATCAATGGTTTCAATAGTGAAACTTTAAAAACATACCAAGTCTTTTTGTTTTTACAGTTTCTACTGGATCTATTAGTTATAAAACAAAACAAAACACTTTTTATAACCAATATAAATACTTACATTTTACCCCAAAATGGCTTTAAATATTAATATAGCAGAGTGAATTGTGAGTAATCAAATGGTATCAATCTGCATTTTCAAATTAGAATAAGCTACAGGAGATTTTCTTGTATAATAAAATCAACACTTGGGACTTAGTGCAAAAATTAAAACGTCTGGGTTTTGAAGGTGAGGAAAACTTTTAATTGGCTTCTTTAGACACATCTGAACCAAAGTCTTTGCCTGTAAGGAGTATGTCAACCTGTGTGTGCTTTCAGCAAACCACAGAAGAAAGGAACAATTTGTTTGCTTTCACCCTGGTTATTGGCGGTGGTTATTTTATTTATGTATTTATTTTTTTCTGCAGTGGCTTATTCAGATTTGGTCCCTAAGAGCAGCCTATCAGAATGGAGGACAGTCTGCTCTGTGAGCCTCCTTTCTGCCAGGCATTAGCATCTAGGGAGCCCTTCAGCACCAATGCCTCTGTCTCCTGGCTGTTTCTTTCCAGTTACTTGAAACTCCCCTGTTTGCCAGGGAAAGGAAACCAGGCTCCTCCCTTAGGCTAACATGATGCTAGCAAACATGAGATGTGACCCCAGGAGCTTCTCAGTGCCACTTTAAAGAAGAAAGCAGAGCTAGCGTCTTGACAGAATTGCTCCTCAAAGGGAACCATTTATGTCTGATCAGTTATATTAAGTATAAAGATAAAGTATAAACAAAAAAGCTCTTAATGACTGAGGTATTAGAGATCAATGAGCACAGGAAACTGTTATCGTGTTTCCAAATGTGACCTGGAAACATTCCCTCTAGTGTTTCTCTTGACTCCATAGTTTCATCTTAAAAATAAACCCTGTATTTTTTTTTTTTTTTAGAACACTGGATGAGAATAAACAATGACACTAAAACTTTTCTGCTTTTCATGTCCTTATCATTATGTAAGATTTAAATTTACTCTGATTTAGAAAGTAGAATATTTTAATATTCCATTACTTCTAGCTTCCTAAAGATAATTTCTCCACTTATTAGTTGAACTGTATGTGCATTGAAGTGTGTTCCATTTCTATTTATGGATCTGCACTGACTAAATGTAATAGCCAGTCACTGAATACATTACTACTGTCATACAGGGGCATAGTGTGGAATAAACAACCCATAATGTCTCTCTTCTAAGGAGGCAGGTAGACTAAAGGATGGCAGAGAAGGATGCATGCCTGAGAGGTGTAGAAGCTCCATGCAGTGGGAGCTCAGAGGGAATAAACAGAACCTGGGCCTGGCTTAGGCAAGAGAAGGGAGCTGGAATGAGTCATACTCTTATACACAGTGGGGATTTCATGTCAAAATACAGAGCTCCTCCTACTTACCCATGCTTTTGTTTTTCTGGATTTTAGTCACCTGTGGCCAACTGCAGTCTAAAAAGATATTGACGAAGAGTCTGAAAATAACCCTTATGCATTAAACAGTACACAATCCTGAGTAATAACCTGAGATTATGGTCACTTCCTGCCCTGTCCTGCCCTGGATGTGACTCATCCCAGCGTCCACACGATGTGTTACCTACCTTTCAGTCATCTGGTACCCATTTTGCTCCCATATCTCTTGGTGTTTCATTTCTTGTATCCGAGTCATCCTTATTTCACTAATGGTTTGAAAGTGCAAGAGGACCATGCTGAGACTTTGGGAGTGCCAAAGAGGAGCCAAAAATATTTCCTTTAACAGTGAAAGTACTTGATATTCAACTTAACATGGAAGAAGAGGCAGGGGAGAATCATAAGCTAAGGTCGCTCAAAGCTACAGTCAAATGAATTTTCTGTCCATGGAACTGGAAAAAAGGAAAAGGAAATCTGCGTTGGTTTTGTAGTCCCACATCAAACTGCAAAAGTTATGGCCGCAGTGCTTAAGTGTGAAGATGGGAAAGGCATTAAATGTATTTATGCTTCAGAAAAATGATGGTATATATGCAGTTCAGTGCTATCTGCTGCTGCAGGCATCTCCCAGGGTTCTTGGAACATATTGCCTGCAGATAAAGGGCTACTACTGCAATGATTTAAAAAAGAGCCAGGCATGGTGATAATTCTACATTTAGCAAACTTCACACAGGCACACTCCAGCGCAGCTACACAAAAATTAATGACAACTGCCCCTTTGCTTCAGGCTTATTCTTTCTTTTCTTGTTGGAGAATGCAATCACAAATGAAGTTTCCAAGAGCTTTAGTTTGTACGACTTGGAGCAAATGTTAAAGATTAGTGTTCATAGCCTGTAACCTGTGAGGAAAAAAATGGTTTGATGTGGTGTATTTTTATGTTTTATTTTTTTGGAAGAAAATAATACTCTATTCAGTATTACTGCTCATTAATAAGTTGAGGATTATGCTTTCTTTTTTCCTAGGTATGGTCATGTATTTTCTCGATATTTCTGTGTACATAAGGAAATATGTATGTATGTATGTATGTATGTATGTTTATATATACATATATATTGAAAAGATATCTTTGGTATTTTTCAGGCAACATCAAGGGGGCTACAATAGTAGATGCCCTGGATACCCTCTTCATTATGGGTATGAAGACTGAATTTCAAGAAGCTAAATCATGGATTAAAAAATATTTAGATTTTAATGTGGTAAGTTCAAGTTTCTCATCAAGTCCTTAAGTTTTAGCCTATCTCTACCATATCCATATATGAGACTCACTGTTTATTCTAATCTGTGCTAATAGAAACAAATTCAACTTTTTAAACGTGTATGTGTGTGCATGTTGATCTCTTTACAGGTGTATGTGTACATAAGGGAAATAGAGGGTAGTGTCATTGGCTATGATTCATCTAGGCTCACCCACTTTTCTTTTTCTTCCTATAGTTTTTGAGGCAGGGTCTCTTACTACCTAGAACTTGCCACCTTATGCTAGCCAGAAAACCCAAGGGATCTGCCTGTTCCCAGCGCTCCACGCAGGGATTACACATACAGGCCACAACACCCAGCTTTTTGACTTAGGTTCTGGGGATCAAACTCAGGTTCTCCTGCTTGAAAGGCAAGCACTTTACTAAGTGCTCTCTACAGCTCTTTGATGCACCTCTACAGAGTAAAGACACTCTTAAGCACTATGCTTGTTCAGTTTTTGTGCACGGTGTATATCCTTTTAGCAAAATTAAGCGTAAATCACATCAAAAGAAATAAATGAAGTTGTCTACATTATCAAATCCTCTTGTTCAAAATACTTTAGCAACCCTGTGAGGGGGATATTGAAGCCTCTAAGGTTTTCTCCAGAGCATATGGCTGGCTGTATGCTGGAGCCATGACTCTGTCACTGGGCTGTATGCCTGGTGCTTAATCCTGACGTGGTAGAAGGCATCAGCAGCCACTGTCACTTACCTCAGGCTTCAAACACTGTTCAAACCACTAACAGCTAGATGTGTGTGCATACATAACGGTTTTCAATTTCTTTGTATATGTACCTTCTTGGCAAATATCCGGAGACCTAATGTACTCTGAGGGAACACAGTGATAAAGGGAGACGGCTCAAGTGTTTGATGACCCTCGGCTAGAAAGGACTGTGTCTCCTGGGATCTGACTGGACAGCCACTGTTTTCCCTCATAAGGATCTTGGCCAGGAACTTAATCTAAGGAAAAGGAAGGACATCAGCACTGACTTTTTAAAAGTCCTTAACTTATGGCTGTGTTATTGGTATTATTTTAAATCTGAGGTTACTTTGCAGAAATCTTTGCAAGCCTCTTGTCTAGCTAGGAAGTGTTCACTGGTATCTGTGACTCCCCACAGCCAAGGGCTAGTATCTGTGACTCCCCACAAGAAGCATACTACATGTTGAAGTGGGGTGGAGGAAGAGAGGGCTGCTTCCCACCCTGCCGCTTTGTCACTCCTTTGTTCCCATGGAAACTGGACGTCAGTGTTAGCTAGAGCACTAAAGATTAGTAAAAATGTGTCTTTATCCATCACTCTGAATTTAAAAGATTTATAAATTGTAAGTTTTATATTTCATTCTTCCTTCTTTGATTAGATGCTATGCATGCTATATTTAAAAGGCTTTATGGACAGGAAGTTTATACCTAATCTTTCTGGAAACTGATTCTAGGATACCAGAGAGATAATATCCCAATACTCCAGAATTTTGGAGACCAATATGACAAGGTGTTTTAATTACTTACATGCATATATACCCATGTACCATGTGCATGCTTGGTGCCAAAACAGGCAGTTGGGCCCTTGGAACTAGAGGTATAGATGGTTGTGACATACTATATGGGTATGAGGAACAATCCTTGATCCTTTGCAAGAACCAGTGCTCTTAAGTGCTGAGCTACTCTCCAGCCCCATGTTATTATTTAAACTTTGAGGAAAAGTGGGTATAAAGAGCTGGTTGTTAAAATGTACAGAGTTGTGATATGGGATGTTTGTGGTAATTCTGCTCATATAAATAGAACTAAAAATGAAAAATTAGAGTACAAAATTTTTCCTTTTTATGATTATTCCCTTAGTAATACTTGGTCTTTGTTTACTTGCTTGCTTGCTTGCTTGATTGCTTTTGTGGTGCTAGTGATCAAATCCAGGGTCTGGCATGTGCTTGTTCAATGCACTGAGCATTGCCTTAACAATGCTTATTGTTAGGAATGACTCCAGCTACCTACCCCACACACTCATCTTTCAACTATGGAAACATCTCTTCTACACCAAGAAACTTTAATAGCACTAGACCTATGAGTGGTCCCAAGCCCATTTTCTGATTCTTGGGTTGGTCTGTCTGATACATGCTGTGTTGTCCCAAACCTCTCCTAATCCTACAGCAGTTCTTTCCTCTGAATGTAGAGACTTGAAGGGTGGGAACTATTTTATTTTTCACAAGTAAATGCAGAGGCCTCTCAAGGTAATAGTTAAAACATCACTGTAATAGAAGTTTGAGTGGTGGCCTTGGGCCACTAATTAGGTGAAAAGAGAATTTTTGTGGGCTACAGGAACTCCTAAGAAGAAAAGTGAATTAAATAGGGAATATAAACCTATGTAGAAGCCAAGAAACTGTGTCACTTTGCCTCATAAAGGATCAAGCAAGCTATCACTAAATGTCTGCTAAGAGGTTGATTTTTAAAGGTTTAAATTTTAAACTAAAAACATATGTTTTAGTGCCTCGATATAAAGAGCTATTGATAATCTGGCTATGCTTTTCAAACGTTCTTCTACAAATTATAGCCATGTATCTCAAATTTCTGTTTATTATTTTATCTATCTATCTATCTATCTTTCCCCCATGCTATTTGTGTGTGTATGTGTGTGTGTGTGTATGTGTGTGTGTGTGTGTATGTGTGTGTGTGTATGTGTGTAGTAGGTATTGTGTATGTTTGGGGATTCACACAAGAGAAGCTATATCAGGACACTGGGTGTCTTCCTCTATCACATTCCACCTCATATCCTTGAGACAAGAACTCTCATTGAACTGGAAACTTGCCATTTTGGCTATGCTGCCTGACCAGCAAAGTACTGGGATCCTGCCCACACACACCGAGCATTCTGGTAGTAGGTATATACATCCCTGCCCAGTTTTTTTATATGGTGCTTGCCATTTGAACTCGTGTCCTTATGCTTGCAAAGCAAATGCTTTACCCACTGACCATCTCCTCAGCCTTATTATACTATTCACAGCATGAAGTGACTTGAAACAATTACTGAGCCTCTTTATCAAAATTACCATATTTCCCCATTAAAAAAATATGTGATCAGGGTGAAAGCGTAGCTCAGTTGGTAACATGCTTGCTTAACATGCACAAAATCTAGGCTAAATTCCCAGCACCATATACAATTGAATGTGGTGGCACACACCTGCTTATTCTAGCACTCAGGAGGTAGAGGCAGGAGGATCAGAAGTACCAGGCCAGCTTTAGCTACATAAAGAGTTCAAGCCAACTTGGTCTATATAAGACATTTTTGTTTTGCTTTAACACATGTATCAATAATACAGAGTTAGAGCTTCTCTTATTAAAAAGAGTAATGCATAAGCTCAGGAAAGGTATATGAATTACTTTTTTTCTTCTTGTCACTGAACGATATGGGTCTGTAGCAGAATGTTTTCTTGTTAGTTTTATAAGCCACAGGTGAGAGCTTCAAGTGATTGCTTCAACAACCGCTTGATTTTCCTTCAGAAAACCTTGAGAATTTAATTTTGCATTCATGGGAGGGGAGAAGAAAGTAAAGCTTTACCTGAAAGAGAAAAAAAAAAAAAAACAGCATTTCATTTTTAGAGATAACATGTAATAGTCTAGCCTCAAGGACACACCATGGCCTGCATTTAAGCTAACACCTTTTCCTTATAATGCATTTTAACTGGAAGTCCAAGAGTTTCTTGTTTTGTTTTGTTTGTTTTTAAGTTAATGCATATAAATGCATCCAGTGTGACTGCAGAGGAAGAAGAAATAGAGCTGAGACAGAAACAAGATTGCTGGGTTTTAATCCTAGCATCTCTAAGTATAGATAAGTCCTAAAGTTGAGAATAAATGTGTGTCCATGCAAAATATTCAGTTTATAGCACTTAAAATTTACTTTACCAAATGCTTTTCAATGGATTTATACTGCCATTCACTAAAGCATAGCAAGTTGATTCACTTGGTAATGCAAAATCCAAGCATCTTTTAGGACCGGTTTTAAATAAATCATTGGGTTAATATGACTTAGGGAGTAAGAGCCGGGGCTTCTTTGATGGAACTTGTGTTCAGCCTAGGTATCCGCAGAGGCATACAGGTGAGACTGAACACTGTTAGAATAGACTCTGATGAGCTTCCTGATTTCAATTCAGTGTAAGCCCAGGATGAAAGAATCTAGGCTCTCAGGTATTCTCATCCATTCATTCATATGCTAATTATGTGCCAAGCTCTTTCTAAGGACCAGCAACTTACACTTCAGGTGCTTCTCTAACTGGAAAAATGGACACCTTCCCTTGAACTTGGATTCCTTAGGAAGACAAGGAGAAAGGCAGTCAGGCCAGAGGGGCTGTACCTGGTTAACACCTGATGACTGATTGATTGATTGATTGATTGATGCTGGTTGGTGTTTTGCATAGGTTATTTCAATCTCTTCGAGAGGGGCAGATGGTTTGGGTTTTTTTTTTTGTTTGTTTTTTTGTTTTTATAGATATACATAGTTAATTAATCTTCCCAAGGCTGCACAGCAAACAGGAGACATAATAAACAAGATGTGACTACTTCATTTGCCCTGTGTTTTTCATGGTGAGGAAATACAAAAAGCTGAGAAATTCACACACGTCCTAAGAATCTGACTTAGACATGTAATCTTCATATCCCAGTGCTTATTCGAGTTTATCATTTAGTAAGAACTCAATCAGTGCTGGTGAAACAGAGAAGATGCCTGGCTCAGTCTACTTCCTGACGGAATGTGGGAGCCTGAGCTAGGAAACCTGCTCACAGACTGCACTGGCACCTGTGCTAAGTCATTTTTACACAGTTGGAATGCAAGAACAGGGATTCTCACAACATTAACCTGCTTTCAAACATGTTTGTGGTGGCTACTTGTACGGGAACATGTTTCTGAGTGAGTGATAATTCAATTCAATTTTGAACTTCTCCATAGTACTTCGGAAACATACTGTATTAATTAGAAAGCACTAAAAATTATCTTTAGTAGCAAATTTTATAGAGGTAGACATTTTCTGCAGGTAGCAATTCCTTATACAAAGTCTCCGTCAACACAAAAGCTAGATAAACTGTGTTCTTACACCAGCCTTGTGCACTGCAGACAAGTAGTACTTGCTGTGCGAGGTGGGACTTTCTTTAGGAAAGCCAAGAAGGGATATCTTGCTCTAGACTAACACTGATGCTGAGAAGTTCGGCAAATTGCCAGGGTTGTGCACGATATGTAATAAATCCAGTATATTTTACATGATAAAGGTGTTGGCAGAAAGGTGGGGTTTTTTTTTGGTGTTTTGCATTTGTTTGTTTGTTTGTGGTTTTGTTTTGTTTTACTTAAAGATATACTATAAACATGTTCATTTAAATATGTAAGCCAAACAAGCTGTGTGGTCCTCTGGGAAGACTGTGAGTCCACTTCAGCCCCATGTCTTCTCACATGACTGAATGACTATTTAGCTACCTGCCCCACCATTCCATGCCATGAAGCATGAAAGAAATGACATTTTTTAAAAATTTTGGTTCTAGAAAAGGTTTAGTTATAAGCAGTATTAAATCCTGATTGGTCCAGACTAATGTATTATCCTGCTGAATAGAATGATTGGGTATTTGCCCTCTACTGTTGAGGATTACCAGACCAAGATTTACGGCCCTGAGAGGACCTTGTCTCTCTAGTGATGACTCCTGATAGATCTGAGTTGCCACTTGGATCCCTTCTGAACCTTCATAGCAAAACCAGCTTATTAACATAGGCAACACAGTTACTTGCCTTTCTCTGGAGCTTTAGTAGTTTAAACACTGCTAACAGTCTTTAAGAAATGTATTGTGCTGTTTATGAAGCTAAGAGCTGCGAGGGCACACACAGCAGATGCGACTGCACTTTAATAGATTAACTTTTACATTTTCTCCGAGTCCCTGAATTGTGAAGCAACATACATTCTGGAGAAGCCTTCTTTCAGGAGTATATTACTGGGAAACACATGCTAGCCTTGTAGGCTATTCCTTTAACTAGAGGCATTGCAAGGTTTCCTGTACATAAGGCAGGGTAGTTATCCTATGTGTGGGTACAGCATTGCTGCTGGACATAATTACTATAGTGGATGGTAGTGGGGAAGTTGTTAATGACCACAATCGTTGCGTTGGTATGCAGTGGGGCAGCTGTCACAGAAACTTGTGTGTTTGTTGTGTATTGCACAAGAATACCGTGCTTACAGATCTCTGTATAGAAAGCTGACAGAATTTGCTGGAAGGCTTGGTAAAAGGAGATTGTCTGAATTGAAGGATCAAATGTTCTCTTTCTTTTTTTGTTTTTCAGATTCATTCATTCATTCATTCATTTACAAAACAGCCATTGTCCCCAATCCTGGTCCCCAGTCTCACAATTCCTCACCCCATTCCTGTCTCTAAGAGGATGCCCCCCCACCTCCAAGCTTTCCTCCTCCCTTGAGCCTCAAGTGTCTTTAGGACTCTGTGTATCATCTCCTACTGAGACCAGACCACGCAGTGCTCTCCTCTATATGTGTTGGGGGCCTTGGAAATGTTCTCTTTCAAAAGATCTTTTCAACTCACTGGGAAGAAAGACCCCTTGGTATTGCAAACTTTATATGCCCCAGAACACCTGAACGCCAGGGCCAAGAAGTGGGAGTGGGTGGGTAGGGGAGCAGGCGGGTGGGGGCGAGGGTATAGAAAACTTTCAGGATAGCATTTGAAATATAAATAAAGAAAATATCTAATAAAAAAAAAGAAAAGAAAATGTTGTGCTGTGTAGAATCCTAATAGTTAAAGTCTGAACAAGCTTTATTATAAATAACTAGCTTATGGCCTGGAGACCCAATGAAATAAATTACTTTCTCAGGGGAAGCATATGGTTCTGCAATTTCTCAGACAAATGGGAGCTGGAGCTGACTTGGCTCTAGAACGGTCATATCTTTTTCTTTTCCTGGCCAAGCCTGTGATTCTGCTGACTGGAATCTAATAGATAATCATATTTTGGATAATTTTGAAGGATGAGTTGCTTATGAAAATGTAACCTAACTGGAATTTCTCTGTGCTCTTATAAGGTTGACTCTCCTGGTACGAGTCTCTCAGACATTCATTTTAGAAAAGGTTCTGAAGGGGTCACTATTTTTGTCACCAGATTAGTGTTAGAGTCTTCCTATCCAGGTGGAGCAAGATGTTAATTTAGGGATTAGGAGAGAACATTAATGTTTTTCCATTTTAGCAATCTTTGTCAATTTATCTGATAAATTTAGATGTAAATTGGAGAAGAAAAAAGAGAGAATTCAGGACTTGAGAAGTTATAGTCACTATTCTTGTCAGGGTTTCTCTTGCTGGGATGAAACACCATGAGGGAAAAACAACTTGAGGAGGTCAAGGTTCATTTGATTTACATATCTTGAGTCACAGTCTATTGACTAAAGCTGCAGATTCAAACTGAGCATGAACCTGGAAGCAGGAGGTGGTGCAAAGGTCATGGAAGAATGCTGCTTACTGGTTTCCTCTTCATGGCTTGCTCAATCTACTTTCTTATAGACCAAGCAGCCCAGGAATAGCACCGCCCACAATGGGCTGGGCTCTCCCCCATCAATCACTAATTAAGAAAACACACTATAGTCTTGCCTATAGCTTGATCTTATCCAGACATTTTCTCAACTGAGGTTTCCTTCTCTTAAATGGTTCTAGCCTGTGTTAAGTTGATTTAAATCTAGCCAGTACAGGTACTAAGTAAGCTCATAACTAAAACATACTTTCTCAATGACCTATGGTACTCAACCTCCTGATACTTTTATGTCAACTTAATTATACCACCTATTTCATTAAATGTATGCATGAATTTTTTTGAGTGTGTTCTATTTTTGTACAGCAATGCTAGAAGAAAAACAAAAGAGTAGTCTCTAATTGAGATCTGTTTAAGACTATAGTATATCTTTAGACGTGTCCGACCTATAGTTGCTAATTGGTCTGATATTAGGAGGTTCATTCAGTTTGAACAAAAGGCAGAATATACTGCTCAAATTGTGACTCCCATAAGACTATACACTAGGTACTACAGAATATCCAGAGGGCAACAGCTGTCTACTGAATGTGTGACTTCTTCAGGTATGTGTTCTGCCTGATATTTATGGGCTCAGAGTACCTTGTACAAAGTGCATACCTGTCTTTTACCAGTGGCAAAACAGATGTTGAGAGACAGCAAATACGTTATCCAGGATCAATCAGCCTCCAACCTAATCCTCCTAATTCGCAACAGAATTTTTACTGAATTAATTAGATTTTTAATGTATGTGTGTACATAGTGGTATGTGTGTTCTTGTGTGTGTGTGTGTGCGCACACACACATGCTTGCATACTTCATAAGCGTAAGTATGTGGTTGGTTTCTGTAATTCTCTGCCTTATTCCCTTGAGAGGTCTCTCACTCAATTAGTAGCCAGCTGTCCTGGCTAGGCTGGCTGGCCAGGGACATGAAGCTCCCATGCTCATCTCTCCTTTAGCCTTCAGTGCTGCACTTATAGTCACACATGGCCACACCTACCCTTTTTCCATGGGTGTGGGGATTCAAACTCAAGCCCCAATACTTGTATAACAAGCATCCTTACCCACTAAGCCATCTCCCTGGCCCCAGACCAGAATTTTCATAGCTGCTAACCATTTGGTTATAGTATGAAATTTTATTCTCCCCAAACCTTTTTTCTTTTTCACCTAAGGTTCTTTAAGGAATGATCCAAAGTATCCAAATGTCAATCTTCTGGCCTAAAAGGTAATATACCCTAGAATATTAAGAGAGCTCAAACTAAGGTTTGTAAATAATGTAACTTTGGAAAAATGAGGCAGAAGGAATTGATTGGGCAGGGATTGGGAACATTGTTCCTGTGCAACTCTGGTTTCCAAGCACAAGAAGATGGTGAGAGTTAAGGATTGGGATGCTGTGATATCCCTGAGCAAGTTTTTCATAGACAAGAGCATTCTAATCACTGGGAACTTGGGTGGCTTCAGCTAACAATCCTGACTTTGCCTAGGTCTCCCTAGATGATTCAGTTCCTGCGACTGAGGTGTCATAGCCGCTGACCTTGAGCACAGGACTTTGCAAGGTTATCTTTCAGTATGTTACAGCAAAGCAAGATAAATAGAATGCAGGTTCTGGAATACACACAGAGCTGGATCAATAGCTGCTTGACTAACTGCATCCAATAAGTGATTGATGTCTAGATTGAGATATATTTCTGATGGCAATTGACATGGCTCAGTCCCCTACCTTGCAATAATTTTTATCAGATGTCTATAGAAAGGTCTCAACTGTCCAGTGCTTTTCAAAGGGGAAATAGGAAACGCATGTGTAATGAGCCTAGAGCCAGAATAAGGAAATTAAAATCACCTCTGTAGGCTTCTCTCAGTGAAAACACGAAGACCTGTTTTCTGGTTTAAAATGTAAAAAATACAAATACAAACTAAGGCAAATGTGCTCTAAGGACTTATTAGACATTATTTTTCTTAGATATGAGACATAAATCATATGAAACAAACTAAATGCAATAAATTTTCCTTCTTCTTCTTTTTTTTTTTAATCAGAGGATGTGTGGACTAATAGCAGGGTTTAAATGACCCTCATTCAGAGTGATACATTTTAGTGATAAATTGCATAATACAGAGGGGGTTTAATCCAAATATATGTTGCAAACATAAATTATTCAGTACAATTAAATACTCCCAGCATGGCTTTATTTTATGATGGTTTTATCTACTTTATCTACCTTCTAACTTTTTATAAGCTTTCTTTTGCAGGAACATTCTTAAGTAGGAGCTTCAGTTATTAGATCCCTAGATCCTTTGAAGGAGAACATGTAGGAATGAAGCAATCCATCTCTTATTTGTTTCTGAAACTGTCTTCTGAAATGTAGACTCAGTAAGTTTAAGGATATTGTCAGTTTTCATTGTGCTCACAGAACCTAGGCCTGGGCCTGGTACATAGTAGTTGCTTAATAAATGGTCTCTAGAGGTGATATCTCAAATGGCTTTTCTAAGTTCATCTGACAGATGCTGGCTCCAAACATTCTATTTTGCTCTTAGCCCTTGTCAGTACCATGAATGGTTTGATCCTAACTAGACGTGATAGTTACTTAGTAGGCCCGATGAAGTATTCCTTATGTCTGTTGGGGGTCATACTGTGCTAATCACCTCATTACAAAATATAAGAGAGATGCACTTAGCAGTAAAATATTATAGAACCATAAAGCTATTGGCGGTTATTACTACTTAAGTATCACAATTATTTGACTATTAATAACCAGGCATGGAGTGTAGTCCGTGAGGTATCTGTAGAGTCCAGAACAGCCAGGTTTTGAACCATGAATAAAAATGTGTCTATTAAAACACTGATTTTTCTACTGTTGTGTGGACTTCAAAAGATCACATCCATCACTATCAGCCTGGCTTGTTTCTCGTTCTGTGGACAGGACAGAGGAATAATAATTAATTCCAAAGGTCTGCGTGGGGATTAAAGGACATAAGGGAATGAGTAAAGCATGTGCCATATTATAAGTAATAAAAGCAAGCTACTAGCGATATAACTAAGGACCACTCTAACAATGATGACACACACTGTGATCACTGATGTGGCAAGACAGAATGTGGCCTCCGAGCTCTGACTGGGAAGGCACAGGCATAGGGCAGCACTGGAACTCAAGCCCCAGATTTATGTGCCATCAGCATTCTGTCTGTGCCACTTGAACATAATGGAAACAGATTGCTAGACTAGTGTGGAGCTAGCAGCCACGCTATAGTCTGATTGGCCTTTCAGGAGGAAAAAGCAGACAAATGAAGGAAATAATGAGAACACAGAATAAGAAAAAAAAATAATAAAAGCCCTGATCCTGTTGCCTTTGTACAGCTACAGAATATCAAGTGTTAGGTCTGCTTGTGCATATAGGAAAGACAGAATTTCAGTTTTTGATATTTTTATAATTTTGCTGTGAGTCAGAATTATTCCTTATCTGCTTACCCATGTTTTGCCATATTTACAAGGGACTTCCTGTCTTGCCTATAGGTGCCCCTGGGCAAGCACACAGGTCTGAGCAGACTTTAAATTACAGCAGCTTGTCATACCATGTGCTTTCATCCCGCATGCTATCATTATGTCTTAACCTCCTTCACTTTGTTCCCCATAGAATGCTGAAGTTTCTGTTTTTGAAGTAAACATACGCTTCGTTGGTGGACTGCTGTCAGCCTACTATTTGTCCGGAGAGGAGGTAAGTTGCATAGTTATATAGACGTGTGAATTATGAAATGTCTCCAAATTACTCTTATTGTTAAATGTGCCGTTTGTGGTGTGGATTTCGGAAAAAAGCCACTGAAGCCTCACATCCTGACGCTCAGCTCAGTTTCTCAAAATGTGTGCCAATTCGATGAACCAGCTGGGGGAAGTCAGACAGCTCCCATTGTCAGGTTAAGGTGCTACCTTTAAAAGCTTGGCTCCATTATGCTATGCATGCTGTGATTAGAAGTACAAATCTCACATATCTGCTGGCATATTAACAGCGCGCTTAGCGTAACGGCAGACTTGTAAGTGCATTTTTTTCCTCCAAAATTATTTTAATGTTAGTATATTAGCTTAGTAAAAACTTTTTTAAGTAAAGAAGGCATAACAAACAAGATCTGAAAATGACAGTAGCTGTGAAATTGAGGGGTTGCAACTCTGAGCTTGCTAGCACATGGTCCTGCAGGCCAGTGTCCCTGTGAGAGATGCTTCGTTCTCTTCCTGAGTCGAGGCTTAATGAATTATCTGCTGCTTGGGGCAAAGCACGGATTTTTAATTTACTCTTTTTTTTTTTTTTTTTTTTTTTGGTAGATTAAAGACTTTTGCATCATGCTCATCAAGGGCACCGATGCTATTTTCCTGAAAGCATTTGGACAACTTTGTGACTTACGTTAAGTGTCCACTAAGAGTTTCGGGAATGGACTCACCTGTAATACTGACAGTGTTAAGAGCTGACATCAAGGAAACATAGTCACGTATTTCAACCACACGTCAGTCAGATTTACGTCAGGCTCAGCATTCTGGCTGGGGGAGAGTAGATCTTAGCCTGTGTAGTATTTCATGTATTTCTGTGCTTCAAACAGATTTAAGCAGGGTAATAAATGTTTAATGAGAGAGGCTTGCTTGACTTTGTTCCTGTCTCCAAGGTGCTTTTCTCATCAGAGCAAAGCAGCTCTCACACTCCTGTATCCTCTCTCTCTCTCTCTCTCTCTCTCTGGATTCGGTTCTACCATATTTTTTAAAAGTATGTAGATGGTCTCTATAGTCCCCTGTGTCATTCTGTCCAAAGCATCATTCAAGCCTGGAAAAGAAAGGTCTCTGCTGTGTTAGTCCCTCTTCCTTCTTTTTTTCTTTTTTTTTTTTCTCTGTTATCACTTAGACAGCCCAGGTTAGCATCCCTACGTGGAGCAACTATATTTTATAAAAGCAGCACACAAATTAGTGTTTTGTTTATGAACATGTCCCTGAGCATCCTAAGCCTGAGTCTTCTCATTGCTTGGACACAGCGTGCTAAGATGACCTTGCTTTTATGTTCCTCCACAAACTACACGTAAAAGACACAATTTGGAAAATGCAAGGTGTGTGTCCTTCTGTCCGAGAGCTTGATGGGGATTGTGTGGATTACAAAAAGAAACAAATCTATATTTCTTCTAAGGATACAGCCCCTTTCATTAGCTTCTTTTAGTTTGACTTGTTCCAGGTTTCCATACATATGAGTGGTTCTGTTTCTATAAATATTTGATATATGTGGATGTGCTTATCGGAATGAAATGTCCACAGATGATGTCATTTGCTTGTAAGTACAATAAGTTAAAGGCCTTGTAAGAATTTTTAAATTATTTTTATTTTTGAGATTTTAAAATAATTGAGTCATTTCCCTTTTCTTTCTTCCATATGAACCCTCCCTTACACCCCTGCTTGCCATCTTTCAAATAAATGACCTCAGTTTTGATTAACTGTTGTTACATACATACATACATACATACATATGTACATATGTGTCTATGTTTGTATACACACATACACACGTATATAATTACTCAATATACACATATGCATAAATACAACATGTTCAGTTTGTAAAATGGTACTTGTATGTATATATTTTTAGGGCTGATCATATGATAGGGGATACCGAATTGGTGTGATCTTTCCCGGAGAAGACTGTTTCTTTCACTGTCTACATTTCTTAGTTGTCTATAGGTAGGGTTGAAGCCTCCTGAGGTTTTCCCCATCCACATTACAGTGTTTATTACTGTGCTCCTTGTTAAGCTTATGTATAAGAACTCATGTTGATTAGATATTATGGGCATAGCCTTGATATTTTTAGGAGGCAAAAATGATAATGGCTCCATAGAAGGAATTTGGAGCTATGCCTTTCCTTTCTTTCTTTCTTTCTTTCTTTCTTTCTTTCTTTCTTTCTTTTTCTTTTTTTTCTTTTTTTGAATGGTTTAAGAATGATTGGCTCAAGATTTTCTTTGGAAGAATTTTGATGGAAATCCATCTGGCCTTGGACTTTTTTTAGTTTGGAGGAATTTTGTTACTATTTTAATATTCTCATTTGTTATGGTATTTTTTTAGGTGTTTGACTTCTTGGTTTATTTTTGGTGATTTGGCTGAATCTAGAAATTCATGCATTTCTTCTTAAGTCTTCCAATTTAACAGAGTACAGTTTTTTATTTAATTATTTCCTTATAATATTTCAAATTTCTTTGGTGTCTGTTTCCTTGTCCATCTCTGATTCTGTTGACTTTGGTGTCCACTGCCACAATAGTTATGTCAGAGAATCTAGGGTCTGTTACTTGTGTATATTCTCTCTGAGAACCAGAACTTTGTTTCATTGATTATTAATATTGTTCTCAATTCTCTTTCATTAATATTTTAGATGAATTTGGTTTCTTCTGTTTTCTGCCCCCCTACCCTCCCACCCCCATTTTTTGAGTGATTTGAATCATTCTGATAGTTTGGGGGGGGGGTTATTTATTTATTTATTTGGTTTGGTTTGGTTTAGTTTTTGGTTTATTGGTTTGGGTTTTGGTTTTGGTTTGGGTTTTTCTAGACAGAGTTGTTCCTTGTAGCCCTAGATATCATGGAACTAACTCTACAGACGAGGCTAGCCTCAAACTCACTGAGATCTGCCTGCATCTTCCTCCTGAGTGTACCCTCACGGCTTGAAATTCTTAATATAGGTACTTAAACCTATAAAATTTCTCTTGCAAGTCTGTTTTCAATGTGTTCAAGAGGTTTTCTGTTGTGTTTCATTTTCATTTAGTTCTAGGAAACTTTTTCTTTCTTGAATTCTTCTTTGATGTATTAAGCATTCACTGATGAGTTTTTTTTTTTTTTTTTAACTCCATGCATTTGGGTGTTTGCTAGAGATTTATTTGGTGTCAATTTTAAGTTATGTTGTGGCCAGAGAGGATGCATAAAGTTACTTCAATCTTTTTTAATTCATAAAGATTTGTTTTGTGTCCTAGAATGCAGTATATTTTATAGAAAACAGTGGTATGCTAAAGAGTAGAATGTGTATTCTCAGATGTTTGGATGAAATATTGTGTAGATGTCTGTTAAGTTCCTTGGATTAATTATCAGTTAATTCTCATGTTTCTCTATTTGTTTTGTTCACATGACCTATTTTGTAAAGTAGACTATTGAAATCACCTACCTATTAATGTTAGTCAGTGTCTTTAAACCTAGTAGATACTTTTTATAAAATTTGGTGTACCAGAGTTTGGTGCACACATGCTTAGAATAGTCTTCTTGGATAACTATTCCTTTGACTAGAATGAAATGTTGTTCTTTACCTTACTGGTTTTAGTTTGGGGTCTATTTTGTCAGCTATTAGGATAATGATACCTGTTTGTTCCCCGGTCCCATTTGATGGGAATAATTCTCTCTACCCTTTTATTCTAAGGTAGTGCTTATCTTTAAAGCTAAGGTCTGTTTTTGTAGACAGAAGATTGATAGATTTGGGGTTTTGATCAATTCAGCTAGTGTGTGTCTTTTGACTGGAGAACTAATACCATTAATATTTAAAGTCACTGTGTGTTAATTGAAGTCATCCTATTGTTGATGTTGCATTTTATTGCTTGTGTTTTTAGTGGTGCTTTATGGTTTAGTAATTATGGCTTCAATCTCTTTTCACAGCCTTTGACTATGCTCATTTATCTCATTGGTCCAAAATATAGATTCCTATATTTACTTTAGGTTTGATCTTTTGGATATAATTTTTCTTTTAGTATATTTATGTCTGGATTTTTTTTTTTTATCATTCTCCTTCAACTTTGGGAGGTAGTTTTGCAGGGTATATTAGTCTAGATTGCTCATCCTGGTTTTCAGGACTTGTAATGCAGTGCCCCAAGTTTCTTGCTTTCAGCTGTTCCATTGAGAAATCTGCTACTGTGCTGATGATGTTACTTTACATGTGCCTCATGTTTGATTGTTTTCTTGGTTGTTTTGTTTTGTTTTGTCACTTAGTTGGTTAGTTGGTTGGTTCGTTGATTAGATGGTTTGCAGCAGCTTTCAATACCCTTTATTCATTCTGTATATGTAGTATTTTAAGTATGATACTCTGTAGGGGTATTCTTTTCTACTTTTCTTGTCTTGTCTATTTGCTGTTATGTGGTATCCCACCTTTCCTGTATGCTAATTTCTTCTATAAAAAAATAATGAATAAACCAGTCCTCGGAGAGACGAAATAGAACCTCAGGACTTCGAACTAGAAACCGTACTGAGTAGGATGAACATTTCGAAAGGAAACTCAAAATATCAACTTAATAAACCAAAACTTTAAGGTAGTAGTAAAGTCGAAGTGACAAAGAGAAATTTCTTAAGACATAAGTTTATGATCTAACAGGATTCCATTTCCATCAGCCTTATGTTTATATTTTCTTGGGCACCACTCAGGGACTTATTATCGTTGAGTTCTTTCTCCTTAATTTCATTGAACTGTTTCTTTGTGTCTTCTTTAAACTCCTTGAATTCTGTGATAAAGTTTATAATTATTCTTTTAAATTCTGTGTCCTGGTTTCATCTATGTAATTCTCATTTGGCAAATATTTTTATAGGACTGCTGGATTTTACGGGGGAGATAACTGCTTTTCTCTTTCAAATTGTTTATATTTTTACAGTGAGATTTGTGCATGTGTGTTTCTTTTATAAGTTCCATATCTGATATAGACAGAGCAGATTGGGGGAAAAATGTGCAGGCTGAGTTTGGCCTAGATGTTGGGTATGGCTTAGTTGGAATGAGGTCACGCAGACACCAGTACTGGGTTCAAGCCAGGATGTATTTGGAGGTTTTTGGGGGGAGGGGTGGTTATGGAAGCAAGTACCAGGCAGATTCACAAGGTTAGACCCTGGATCAGTATATGCAGCTCTTGGGTTGAAAGATTCAGGAGGAGGCATTATGAGTCATGATGGAAGCCTAGAGGTTGGTTGCAGCACGGGCAGGGGTGGCCAGGCTATGCTAGGGAACAGGATGGGAGACCCAAGCTATATATGGATGTAGCATGGTAGGAACCTATAGGTCAAGACTAGCAGCATGGTTTTGATTCTTTACTTGGCTACCTTTAACAGAAAAAACAATGAAGAACACCTTCACTGAAAATAACTATCACTTTACCATATTTGGCTGTCAATTTCACTCTGTAAAAACTAATTTGTTGTGGATCTTTTTTGTTTTTATATTTTGTTTGAAGAAAAATTTAAGATTTTTTCTTATATACTTCTCTGTTTTTAAACAATTTTTAAATGTTGGTTCATAAAGATTTATCTTCTTACAATATTTTTTTTCTTGAGTGTCCTATAAATACTGAGATTTAGGTCGTTTCCAGTATCTCTACTTTGATTACTATGATTATGATTTGTCACTACATATTTACTCTCCAGAGGGTGATTGCCATTTGGGAAGTAGTTAGAACAAGGTTGGTTGTGTAGATTTCCTCCCCTTCTTTTCACTCCTAATCACTGTATCACCTAACAGTTGCTTTTTGTTTTCCCAATGCATTCAGGAGAATTTGCTACCAAGAATTTGACTTTGTTCTAAGATGAAAACATGCAGTCATTTCATAGAAATATCTCCAACATGGCTAACTTATCCATAACTTGGTTTCATATACCTGTAAAGTTCTCTACAAACACATGTAGATCAAAGAATTTTCTAGAATTGCCTAGAAAAATTCATTTTAATGAAAGATGTCACTGAAGAGTTGCTAAGCAGCCATGACTTAAGATTCTGATTTCATCAGTGAGAGTTAGGAATGTTGTGAAAATTATAGATCACCATTAGATAGATATATGTAGGCATACACTGACATAAACTAAAAATTAATTCTCAGATTTATGTTGTGAAGTTGAGGAAACTGGGCCCCTTTGGTTTGGGCTGTACTCTATGTGCCAGTTACCATGACAAACATAAATCCGGAAGCATGGATGCTGGGGAGCTCTAGTCTGTGACTGTGTGAGCAAGACAGGAAACACCTGTGTGATAAACTTACTATGAACACATTCAGAAATGTAAAGGCTCTTGGCTCAGTTAAGATAGTGGTAAATTAAGAGGCCAATCCACAACTTTTCTTCAAAGTTTGTATTAGGAGTTCAAACAACCATAATAATTATACACAGATGAGTGGAGATAAGATGAATACTAAATAGGAATGGCCTTTATTAAGAATACAAGATGAATGTGTATTGCTCTAGAGTACACTCAGGAGGACTGAAATCCTTACTGGGAAATGTAAATATACAAGCATTCAGAATGCACTCACTAGAATCTTTGATGTGCCAGAATAAATCTGTAATTTTAAGTGTAATAAAAGCTACATTCAATTTATTTCCTGAAGTCTCAATGTAAAGAAATAACATAATCTTTATTTTTCCCTTGTATTTTACACAGTTAATTCACTATAACTTCCCATTTTGAAAATGGCAAAACTAAGGTAGAATTATCTACAGGAACAAATTTTAGGAACCGATGCTGTAGAATACAAATAATTAAAGCAAGAATGATATTGAAAATTTACAAATATGAGTGAATAAAGTAAGCTTATGAAAGACATATCAAAATAAGTGTTAACTTGTAGAAAAAAGAGCATATGAATATTACACATCATGGCAGGCGAGATAGTTCAGTTGGTAAATGAACTACCATATAAGTCTGATGACCTCAATTCAATCCCTAGGTCCTGTATAAGGGGAAAAGGAGAAAACAGACTCCACAAAGTTGTCCTCTGACCTTCACATACCCCATCACATGCTCATGCACGCAGTTGCACAGTAATAATAAAATGCTTTTCTATGTATATTTGCCTGCATGCATATATGTGTACCACATGCATGTCTGATCCCTACAGAAACCAGATGGGGGCATCAGATTCTCTGGAACTGGATTTACCAATGATTATGAGCTGCCATGAGTACCCTGAGGGAACCAAACCCATATTCCCTGAGAGAGCAGCAAGTGCCCTGAACTCCCAAGCCAACTCTCCAGCCCCACAATTCTACATATACCATCTCATATGTGTTGGGTAGAAAGTACCAACACCTATAGTAAACCAGAAATGCATTTAATAGGTCATGATGGCACTAATGCTCTGAAGAACAATCTGGAAAAAAATGTCTTTGATTGCCATAGAGGATTTGTATAGCTTGACGGCCCCTTGAGACATTGCAAATTAAGAAACAGACTCTTTCTTCTGTTCTTACTTTACTCAAAACACGAGTAGATTAAAAAGCCAAAAGAGCAAAAGAATTGAAATGATAAAAGGGTAGTGACAGAAACCTCTAGGTTTGGCAGAACTCCCCAACATCAAGGTATAATAAAGTGTGGATAGAAGGGGAAGACTGTTAGAAGAGAAACAGGCATTTAAATGAGATTTAAATGCACTAAGGGAAATGCACTAATGGAACAAAAAAAAAAAAAAACCTGAAACAGGACATAGCCACACAAGCTATTAACTTAATGAAACACCTACCTGATTTTAAAACCTACTTTATTCCTTAAATTAAGGGATCACATCTAGAGGCATTTCATGCTGAAGGAAACAGGCCGTTTTTGAGTCTCAACTAGAAGAACATAACGAATCTCTTGGACACCAAACTGATGGGAGGACTGATCTTCCATGATAGGAGGGAAGACTGTCTTTCCATGATGAGCGGGAGGGCTATCTCTCCATAAGAAAAGGTAGAGAGTACTAGGTCCAAGAGTGAGGAAGCAGAGGGTGACCTTTATTTTAATTGCAGCAAAATTCTCCAATGTTATCTGCCATGCTAAAACACCAGTGCAAAGGTTATTGATGACTCATGAAGAGGACTAGTTTATGCATCCAAGCCTCAAGGCCACCAAGGAAGGGGGAAAGCATGGGAGGAGAGAGACTGAGAAGCTGAGCAGAAAGAAAGATGAAGATGTGTGCTTAGTAGCGGGGGAGATTTCTGACTTGATAAGATTCCGACATTTAGAATGTTTGGAGGATTAGAAATTGTTTCTGGAATGTATTTTAGTGATGGATAATCAGAAAATTATTTAGAAATCCCTTAGAAAATTAGGATATATTGATGTTGTTTTATTTCACACTCAGTCTGCCACAATCTGCTTGCAAGAGATGATGCCGAGACAATCCGTCTGTCTCCTACCTCATTCTGCAAAGAATGAAAATGACTTACAGAAACTGTGCATGATCAAGCAGAGCTGTGGAAAGTCAGGGCGTGTCATAGCTGCAGACAAGATTAGCACAGGCTCTGCCAACTGGTTAATCATCTAAGCGTTGGACAGAAATGTATCTGCAGGTTCCCTAGCGACCAGAGCAAAAAAGAAAAGAGATTTAACACCAATTTTGTTGTTGTATTTTTTTGAAACTAAAATTTGATAACATAAAATAACTCACGTATAATTTTAAACATGTATGTACTAAACTTTCCACAAAACAAAAGAGTTATCATAAAAGCAAACAGAATCGAGGAATACAATTGGATCTACTTCAGCCACACTCACAAATACTGTTCAAGAATTGGGCTCAAATTTATCTTTCTCTTCAAAATATATGAAAGGTATTTTAGTTATGATCTGTAAATATATAATTTCAATGCAAAAAAAGCCAAAATATCAACCATTTTCTTGCATCCACATCCTTATTTAGATAACTGTCTATAGAGACCTGCAGAGCAGTAAGGACCAAATATTTACCCACTAAAAGACTGGTAGCTCAGAGGGATCGGTTTGAGTAGCCCCTTCAAAGAGGAAGGTCTCACAGGTATATTTTTGGGGTATCCAAAATCAGGCTCACCATGGTGGTCCTGGTTGGGCAAAATATTGATTAGATGAAACATGGAGAGAAAACACAGTAAACAGTCATGGTGTTGGAATTGTGTAAATAAAACTTTTATATTGGAGACACAGCACACATTCTCCCTAGATAGGGAGGAAACCTACAACAGACCAAAAGACAAACTCCAAGTGAGTTTGTGAGCCAATGAGTTTTACTGGAGTACTCAAAGACAGCTACATCACCAAACCCCACCCCAGAAGGGGTGACAACTCCCAAAGCTGAGAACCCTAGGTATGCTGCACAGGCTTCACAGCCTGCAGGCAGCTCAGAAGTAGAGCATCCTTTCCAGTGCCTACGTTGGTTTAGTCCTCTTCTAGGCTGCTCTGCTGCTTTCTGCTTCTTGTAGGTATCTGGTTGGTCACAGAATTGGTTTTGCAGTTTGGCTTGTTTGAGATACTTCTTTGCAGCTTTACCTCTTACCCTGAGAGGAAAGTCCCCAGTTAATCTTTTCAATTTTAGGGACTTCCTGCAGCTATTTTGAGTTGTTTTCCTTCTAGTCTAAAACCACTTCCCTGCAGAATAGAACATTTCATGGGAAACTGTCACACAACAGTGAGAGAAGTCACCTATCTCTTCAACAGACTGTGTCAGACTCTGCTTGTAGTACAAAAACAACCCTTGTGGACCTTCTGTTTCAATGAGAAAATAAAACTTCAGAAAACCAAACTGGAAAATTTGAACAGACTCATAAAAAAAAAACAAACAAGCAAACAAAACCAGGTATTTTTGAGTTTGAGTATGATTGGGACAATAAGCCAAAAGCTATCTGAAGGGTTCCATCTGAACCCCCTCAGGCATCACTAAAACAGTGATGGAAGTGTGTGCCTTGCCTCAATTATCAATCAAGAAAATGTCCTACAGCCACATCCACAGGCCAATCTGATAGAACCAATGCCTCACCCTCTTCCCAGGTGTGTCTAGGTTCGTGTCAAGCTGACAAAAACAAACCAACATGCTATGTTTCCCCCAATAGCTTGAACTTAATGCCGAAAGGAAGATCAAGCTTCTGTTGCAACTGTATGCTTTTGCTTCCACCCTCTGTGCCTGGTACTGGAGAGGATTTAGTAAGTGGTCATTAACTTTAGAGCTCCTCCCTGGCTTTCCTGTCACCTTTCAATGTTACAATCCCAACAGATAACAGTTTCAATGACTTTTATAATAAAATTTGTATGTTGATAACATGACCGAGCAGCTGGGCTGGAAGGCTTGGAGAGGAGAGAGGGGAAGAATGGTTTCACATGATTGAGAATATGCATAGCCACTAGTTCCCTTATGAGAATGGTTCTCAGCCCGACCAATGCTACACCCCTTTAATACAGTTCCTCATGTTGCAATGACCCCAAACATAAAATTATTTCTGATGCTACTTCATAAGTGTATTTTTGTTACTATTATGAATCATAATGTAAATATTTGTGTTTTCCAATGCTCTTAGGGTAAAGGGTCATACCACCCCCAGATGGGTCTTGACCCACAGATTGAAAATTCTGTCTAATGAGATTTTTGTGACTCCACCCACCCTCCACCTTCAGTGCACCCCCACCACCACCAAACACACACACACACATACACACACACACACACACACACACACACACACGCAGCCTACATCTCCCCCTTTTATCTGTGCCTCTGGTTCTCTGAAAGAGATGAGTTCTGAAAACCAGTGAGCTCGAGACTCTATCTAAATTAAATCATTATTAAATATACTGGGTCATTTATTGTGGACCTTTTAAATTGAATTGACATTGTTGGAGCATTTTCTGAAATTACAAGCCTAGGAGGAAATGATAAAGAGCGAAAGTGAAAGGGATTCTGCACATTCTCTCCAACCTGAGGGAACTATCCGATCCAGACAAAGTTCTGTAAACCATTTAATGCCACATTTATGCTAATTTCTTGGGGGGAAAAAACAATTCTAATCCCATTTATCAAATGATGCTGTTTCTTTGTTATTTTGTCCTAATGTGTTTAGCCTTATAATCTTATAGACATTTAACTTGGTCTCTGCATATACTTTATTAGTTTAGTATTTAGCATTTGTTACTGAAATTTTTGTAAAAAATAGCTAATATTTTCATATAGAAAGGTTTAGTTTAGCAAAACATATTAGAGAATAGTCAATTTACTTATATTTATAATTACATTTTCATGGCTGATGAGTTATAGCTGTCACACATTGAATATCCCATTATAATTGGCGAGTTTAATTTGTAATTTAAAAGAGATGTGCCAGTATATAGAATTGACTGTGAAACACCATGCATTTCAGTCAAAATGAAATTACTACCTTTCCTTGCCCTAAATTACAGAAATCATACTTCTTTCTTCCTATGGTTCTGTTGTATTTCCCACTGTGTAAACCTCACTCCTGTATTAATGATTATTTCGAAAAGCTAGACGTTTTATCACTGTGAGCATTTTGCCTCAGCATTTTGTGAAGCATTCATAAGAATTGTGTAGAATTCATTAAGAATTCCACCAGTTAAATTTATTGGCACTAATCTGTAAATAATAGAAGTTGTCCCAGCCTTTGACCTGGTTAATACCTTAAAGCAAGCAAGTCAGTTTGTGTCTTAATTAGATGTTTCGGACTCTTTAATTAGTGTAGTATTTACACATGAGACTTTATATACAGACCTGTGGGAATGCATCCTGGCTGTCATGTAGTATCTCCCTCACAATCTACCTGAGTTGTGACAGTCTGCTAGGAAAATATCCCATTGGCTTTTAATGCTTTCGCCTGAAAGATAGCTCATAAGCTCATTGGCCAGAGAAAGTCACATGGTCAGTGTAATTTAAAGGGTTGGAGAAATACAGTTATTTTTTTTTCAACTTTTATTAGATATTTTCTTCATTTACATTTCAAGTGTTATCCAGAAAGTTCCCTGTATCCTCCCCCCTCCCGGCCCTGCTCCCCTACCCACCCGCTCTCACCCCTTGGCCCCGGCATTACCCTGTATTGGGGCATATAAAGTCTGCATAACCAAGGGGCCTCTCTTCCCACTGATGGCCAACTAGGCCACCCTCTTCTATATATGCAGCTAGAGACATGAGCTCAGGGGTACTAGTTAGTTCATGTTATTCTTCCACCTATAGGGTTGAAGACCCCTTCAGCTCCTTGGGTACGAGAAATACAGTTATTATTAACAAATACTAAGTAGTGCATTGAGCAGCTTCCACTTCCATTAAAGTACAGAGTCTTCCTTCCAACAAGGAAGAGGAAGAATTGTTGGTTTTCAGAGAAATGATGTAAACAGTTCCCAAGCTTGAATTGGTGAGCAGGCTAGAGGAGACATCCATATAGGAGCCTGACAAGAGTTGAATGGAAAGTCGTGCTTTGGCACAGAAATGTCATGCTCACAGTCAGGTAAAAGGTTATTCCTAAAGCCTGTAGAGGCTGCTTCTCCAAGTAGGTCCTTCGGCTCCTTAGGCTGCTGCATCAGAATCTCAGATTTTTTAAAAAATATATTTTATTTTTTAATTAAATTTTATTTATTCATTTTACATTCTGATTGCTGCACCCTCCAGGTCCCCCCCCCTCACATAATTTCTCCCCATATCTCCCCCCCTCTTCCTCTGAGAAGGTTAGCTCCCCCCACCCCCGTGGTATCCCGCCACCTTGGCATATCAAGTTTCTGCAGGGATAGGCCCATCTTCTCTCACTGAGGCTAAACAAGGCAACCAAGTTAGGGGAACAGATTCCACAGACAGACAACAGCCTTAGGGACAGCCCCTGCTCCAGTTGTTGGAGTCCACATGAAGACTGAGTTGGACATCTGCTATTTATATGCTAGGGGCCTTGTTCCAGCCCATGTGTGCTCTTTGGTTGGTAGTTCAGTCTCTGAGAGTGCCAAGGGTTGAGGTTTGTTGACTCTGTTGGTATTCTATGGAGTTCTGATCCACTTTGCAGCCCTTCATCCTTCTCCCAACTCTTCCATAACAATCCCTGAGCTCTGTCCAATGATAGGCTGTGGGTCTCTGCATCTGTTTCAGTCTACTGCTGCATGGAGCCTCTCAAAGTACAGTTGTGCTAGGCTCCTATCTGCAAAACATAACAGGGTATCACTAATAGTGTCAGGGATAGGTTCTTACCCATGGGATGGGTTTCAAGTAGGGCCGGTTATTGGTTGGTCATTCCCTCATTCTCAAAAGAAATGTTGACAGTGTTTTTCTCTCATGTACCCTGTTATAAAAAAGGAACCTTGGTGTGATTGTGATCAAATTTTACATTTCAGTTATGTTGAATGACTTTCCAGTTCATAGTGATTGTTGAAACCAATATTTCAAATCATTTTCATTTATATTATCTACCCAAGTCACTTTGATGTGGGTTTGTAATATTAGGTTATTTTTCCTATGAGTCTGTTTTTAATAGAAGTTGTTTCCCAAAAACAATCTTGTATGTTCTCCATCTTTGAAGTAGTATCCATTAGATGGATACCATGGCACAGCAGTATGAAAGCACTGACAATTTAACAGGCCCAGCAGAAGATGGCTGAGGAGTGTGGTTACTGCCCACTCTTCTGCAGAGATCACTGAACCTAGGGAGAAGGGGTTGTTACATAGATGACTAGCGAGGAACACGCTGCTATATCTGAGAGTCTTTTTGAGGCAGTGTCAGGATAGATCCAACCTAATCCAAGTAAAGAGAAGGTAGAGAGAAATAAAGATTAGTTTAAGTCTTAAAGCAGAAGCAGGGATATGGGTTCCAGAAGACAGATGGCCTGAGGAAAGGGCCCTTCTAGTGCAGTGTAAGAAAGTGGAAGAGAACACAGATGACCCCGACGTGACGGTATTGCAAACTTTATATGCCCCAATACAGGGGAACGCCAGGGCCAAGAAATGGGAGTGGGTGGGTAGGGCAGGAGGACGGGGGGAGGGTATAGGGGATTTTCAGGATAGCATTTAAAATGTAAATTAAGAAAATATCTAATAAAAAAGAAGGAAGGAAGGAAGGAAGGAAGGAAGGAAGGAAGGAAGGAAGGAAGGAAGGAAAGAAAGAAAGAAAGAAAGAAAGAAAGAAAGAAAGAAAGAAAGAAAGAAAGAAAGAAAGAAAGAGAGAGAAAGAGAAATGAATTTTAAGCCAGTGTAGATTTAGTGGTAAAAACTTTTTTTATGAAATTGTCTCCTTGAGGGCCCTGTTAACTACTCAAACAATTATATGACAAAGCCATCTTCTGCTGCTCTTGTGGGAGAGGATGGACATTTGAGGGGAGCATACGTGAGGTGCAAGTGCTGTTCTAGAGAAGGGTAACAGGTGGAAAGGATTGTTTCTGGTAGTAGTGACTACAGGCTTGTAAAGGTCACCTTTTTCTCACTCCCTGCTCAGTACCTCATACAAAGCATGGAGATGGAGATTTCAGTTGCATTTAAGATGGACTTTAAGGTACTGACAATTGTCTATCACAATTACAGGCTATGAAAGACAAGAGGGGTGGAAGGGAGTGGGGGGGGGTAGGCAAGCTGAGTGAGTAGTCATGGAAAAATGGACTATTTAACTGGCCCAAAGTAGCATAGGAGGATCTGGGTCAGTTTTGGTGACAGGAGATGTAGATGTCTAAGTTAGAAGGAAAGATAGGTGGATTAGGAGAAATTTAAAAAAAAATCAAACAAAAAGAGGGTAGTTTGAGTAATTCAAAATTCATGACAGAATCATGAAACCATTGATTGAAGGGAGATTTCTATCAGAATCTGTCCACATAGCTGATGATGAAATATATTTAATTGAAAATGGCATATATATATATATATATATATATATATATATATATATATATATATCTTCCAAATGTATGCAGATTGAAATTTTCTCAGTTATAAATGCTCTTTACAGAAGACTCATTACTCTGTTGGAAATATATATCAGTCAAAGTTACCACTGAAACAAAAGCAGAGAAAATAGTCATGCAGAATAAAACTTAAATAAATGGTTGTTGGACAAGCATTCATGGCTCTGGGGCCTTGCAAAGTTAGTACATATGATTAGAGTTGGCAGAGGAACATAGACAAAATGCATATCTGCTAATGAGCTGGATTTAATGCAAGTATGCTGATCCAGGATTCCTTCTTTCAAATTGTTACTCCTGGAATTTTACCTACATGGACGGTTCTACAAAGTGTGGTCATAATGCCAATTTATTTTAGTTAGCCTCTACAAATTATATAAAAGCATCTACAAAATTTTGCTTTGGTTAGAATTTTTATGATTTACCAATTAGGATCCTTCTAAAATAAGTCTTCTGAATGTTTTGTTTGCAAAATGTCTTAGAATTTTATGGCACAGAGCTAGTTTGTGTGTTTTTAATTAGTTTTAAAACATTTCAGAATATGAATCATCAGTAGACCTTAGGGTTAATCATCTTATTAACTGAATCCATGCCTGCAACACTGTGATATGTTTCTCTGAGAGCTTTGCTGCTGTATCAGAGTAAGCCAAACAATTCTGCTCTTAAAATTTAGCTGAAAATCCATTTGCATTGATGCTGAAGTAAACATAAGTGTGGAGAGGAATGTTGAGTTTGGAACATAAGAAGTTTATGTTTATCTTAACTTGAAGTACCCCACTATTCTGAAATAGCACCATTAGTGACTGACTCTTGGTCCTGCCAAGAGCTCCAATGGACAAGCACAGGAGAGCATGCAAATTTTCTACAGCTCCTCACCTCAGTGTGTTTGATTTGCCTCAGGGTAGAAAGGGTAAGCAGGAGAGATGTCTCCTTGGCTGTCAAAGCATCATTTAGCTTGATGGCTTTGCTTGTTTAACCTTATGTTACCAGACTGGTGCATGCCCTTCTTAGAGCCATGGCTATAGTTTCTTTCGCACTTCTACTATGCTGCCAACTTCCGTGTTCTAGTATTTGGTTGCAACTTGGCATTTACAGTTATTTTTTTTTTCATTTTTTTTTCATTTTTTCTCTTTATTAGATATTTTCTTCATTTACATTTCACATGTTATCCAGAAATTTTCCCTTACCCTCCCGCATCCCCGCCCTGCTCCCCTACCCACCCCCTCCCACTTAATGGCCCTGGCGTTCCCCTGTACTGGGGCATATAGAGTCTGTATGACCAAGGGGCCTCTCCTCCCAATGATGGCCAACTAGGCCATCTTCTTCCATATATGCAGCTAGAGACATGAGCGCAGGGGGAACTAGTTAGTTCATGTTATTCTTCCACCTAGAGGGTTGAAGACCCCTTCAGCTCCTTGGGTACTTTCTCTAGCTCCTCCATGGGAGTCCTGTGTTCCAACTAATAGCTGACTGTGAGCATCCACTTCTGTGTTTACCAGGCACTGGTATAGCCTCCCACCAGACAGCTATATCAGGTCCCTTTCAGCATTATCTTGCCGGCATATGCTATAGTGTTTATTTTGGTGGCTGATTATGGGAGGGATCCCTGGCAGCCGCCGTCACTGATTGGTCCATCCTTTTGATTCAGCTTCACACATGATCTCTGTAACTCCTTCAGTGTGTGCTTTGTTCTTAATTCTAGGAAGGGGCAAAGAGATCACATGTTGAACTTCATTCTTCTTGAGATTCATGTGTTTAGTAAACAGTGATTAGGGACAGAAAGTGTAGCCAGGAGTACAGGGTGTGTTCAGGTATGTGAGGTCCTGGATTCAATCCCTAGAACCAAATGTAAATAATAAACAATTTCATCTCTTTACCCTCCTCTCCTATATTTCATCAGTCATGGGGAAAGCACAATGCACTGATTCATATAGGGCTGCCTGCCACTTCACACAGCCACTCCAACACTGACCTTCTCTCTCTCAGTCTCTGACTAGACAGAAAATAACAAAACTCAAAGTTGAAGCCTGCAAAATAAATTTTGGGCTTTTTCCTGTTATCTGACCAGGCCTTATGATTAGCATGATTATGTCTTCTTTGACTCATTATTTAGCAAATATATATGTGTTTATTGTATTTATCATATGCCAGGCTATGTCCTAGATTCTGGGTGGTTCAGCAAGGAGAGTCCTTACTTTTGTTAAATTTTTATGGTAATACAATTAATCTGAAGTATGTCCACATGATAATTTCAGACACTGGTATGTGTTCTAAAGAAAATGCTATAGAATTATATGGTATAGAGCAATGAGAGGTCAATCAGGGAGCTGATGAACCTTTAAACTAAGGTAGAATTTAGGTCACAGTCTGAATGACATCGAGCTGGCCTAGGGGCATTTGGAGGGTATCAATTTCTGAACAGAGACATACAATGAGTTCTGAGTTTAAGAGTTGATTTTTAAATATGGACTGAAGAATATGAAAAAGGACTGTAGTCATAATAGTGGTAATAACACAATGTATTTATGAGGTAGCAGGGTGGGCATGTGATTGTGAGCACATGTGGTGTCTATGTGTGTGTGTGTGTTGTGTGTTTATGTGCACATGGTGCATACACTTTGTTTACAGTATAAGTACTTTCTAATACCTGTGTTATTGATGGACTGAAATTCATTTCATATCTGTGTAATAAATCACCTTGGGTTAGATCCTGCTCTAAAGCTCACAGCCCTGAGCACATATTGTGATGAAAGTCGGTGTTAACTGTGGTTGGTGCCACAGATTTTCTTTACTTACTCAACATCTAAACTTGATAAAAAATAAGACAGCAGAAATCTAGAGCCAATGAAATCCAATTTATCACCAATAAAGAACAACTTAAGCTATGAAAACTAAGCTATGGTATAATCAAAACACTTAGTAGCATACTTTTTGATTTACATTGCACATGAAATTGCTTGTTCATGATACTTAACCCTGTTTTAAAATACATAGAATTCTCTTGAATTGTTCATCAGTCTGGGCACATTCTCGTCGTCCTTTGCTGTGTTTTCATTCTTCACCTACTTCTTCACTACAGTCAAGTACTTTTATTGTCCAGTAAGTATATCCAGCCAAAAGCTTACAATATGTAATTGTGATTTCAATATGCAATTGTGATTTCAATATGCAAATGTGACTTCAGCATTGCAGTTGCCTCTTTACTCTGAATTAGGATTAAGTACAATAGAAAATGTCAATAAAATTTATGCCTATACTATGAAAATGAAAGTATACATTCAACCTTTTCTTTATACATCTGGCATATTGAGGATGAAAGTAATTATGAGCACTAAATGATATGGATGTATCTATGCTTTAGAATTATCTCAATGTTTGTGTTCTATTTTCTGAGAAAAAAATATAAAAGGGGCAAAAGAAGTACTTCTGCATTTCAAATGAAAATAAAATAGTTTACCTTTATCAACAGACATATATTCAATAAAAGTAGGATGCTTTTATGTAATTAGAGAGTTCCAGAAAGCATTTAGAAATAGCTTATAAATCTACCATATGTTAACAGCACTTGAATAAATATCTCTGGACTGTGAATAAAAATTTGGAGTCCAGTTACCTATTTGCATTTTATATTATTTTCACTTAGAAAAAGTGAGAAAGGAAAACTCATATTTGTTACCATTTTATAAAAGTAATTGTCCAAAAACTGACCAGATGTCTACTCAGTTTGAATACTTACAGTAAGCATTTGATCCAGTATTTGCTCTGGGTTCTCTTAGTGTACTCTAAAGAGATGTTTTTAACAGGTGTCCCTGTGGTTAAACTAATCAGAGGCTCTGAGGTGTGTCTGCTTATGTTTTTCACAGAGGTGCATCTCGGGTGGGATTTCTCAGAAGACAGAGTGTGTTGAGTGCAGGAATGGGTAGTCAGGCTCACACTTCTGGCTCTGTCCTCTTTGTCTTGTTGTACTTCTTGCTGTTCTTATTTGTCCATCCATTGCTTTCCTCCCAGATAGATAAAACATAATGGTCACCTACGCACTTTACAGATATTTAAAATAAAACATCAATACTTAAGATCATCTTCCCTCCTGTTATTCTTGCCAAATTAACAAAATAAGAAATAGACACTTTCAAAGCCTAAAAGGAAAAATCATTTAAAATAATACATTGAAAATTAAACTATGGGAATCACCAAATGTAGCAAGAACAGACTTACTCTTAGTCATGTCTGGTAGGAATAGAATTTTCTACATTGTTTTAAGCCAGTGGTTCTCAACCTATGGGTTACAACTTCATTAGAAGACAAGCAATCCTTTCACAGGGGTCACCTAAGATCATCAGAAAACACACATGTTCACTTTATGATTCCCAACAGTAACCAAGTTACAGTTACGAAGTAGCAATGAGAATGATTTTATGGTTGACATCACTACAAGATGAGGAACTGTATTAAAGGGTCACAGCATTAGGAAGGTTGAGAACCAGCGCTCCAATCTATCAAGTACCTAAGAACACCCTTGGTTAATGTATTTACTTAGGTTTACTTATTAATCATTGAGGAGTATATCCAAAGGAAATTTTCAAGATGTCAAGGAGTTAATGAGTGTATGTATGTATGCACAGGAAGTCATGCTAAGCTATTGTAATGCTAACTTCTGTATATCAATGACCTTTCCACTACAACTCTATTTTTTCTATCCAAATATCTATAGTGAAGCAGTAATATTCTTTTTTTAATTTTTTATTAGATATTTTCTTTATTTACATTTCAAATGATATCCCAAAAGTTCCCTATACCCTCCCCCCCACACAGTGCTCTCCTACACACCCACTCCCAATTCTTGGCCCTGGCATTCCCCTGTACTGGGACATATAAAGTTTGCAAGACCAAGGGGCCTCTCTTCCCAATGATGGCCGACTAGGCCATCTTCTGCTACATATGCAGCTAGAGACATGAGCTCTGGGGGTACTGGATAGTTCATATTATTGTTCCACCTATAGGGTTGAAGACCCCTTCAGCTCCTTGAGTACTTTCTCTAGCTCCTCCAGTGGGGTCCCTGTGTTCCATCCTATAGATGACTGTGAGCATCCACTTCTGTATTTGCCAGGCACTGGCATATCCTCACTTAAGAACACAAAAATAACAGAAATCCCAACAGACTTGGAGAGGGAAAACTCAATCATAAACTTTGACTCCATTCTTACTCAGGAATCCATTGTCTTTACCTTTTCTAAGATTTGACTTTTTAAAAATTTTCTGACTAAATATTGGATATTAGCCTCCTATCAGATTTAGGATTGGTTAAAAATTCCTTCCCAATCCATTGGTGGCCTTTTTGTCTTATTGACAGTATCTTTTGCTTTATAGAAGCTTTGCAATTTTATAAGGTCTCATTTGTCGATTTGTGATCTTACAGCACAGGCCATTGGTGTTCTCTTTAGGAATTTAACCCCTGTGCCAAAAAGTTCAAGAAGCTGAACTCCAGAAATTCAAATAGCCCCATTAAAAATGGGGTACAGAGCTAAACAAAGAATTCTCAACTGAAGAATGCCAAAGGGCTGAGAAGCACTTTAAAAAATGTTCGAAATCCTTAATCATGAGAGAAATGCAAATCAAAACAACCCCGAGATTCCACCTCACACCAGTCAGAATGGTTAAGATCAAAAATTCAGGTGACAGCAGATGCTGGCAAGGATGTGGAGAGAGAGGAACACTCCTTCATTGCTGGTGGGATTGCAAGCTGGTACAACCACTCTGGAAGTCAGTCTGGCGGTTTCTCAGAAAACTGGACATAGATCCAGCAATACCTCTATTGGGCATATACCCAGAAGGTATTCCAACTGGTAACAAGGACACATGCTCCTCTATGTTCCTAGCAGCCTTATTTATAATAGCCAGAAGGTGGAAAGAACCCAGATGTCCCTCAACAGAGTAATGGATACAGAAAATGTGGTACATTTATACAATGGAGTACTACTCAGCTATTAAAAACAATGAATTTATGAAATTCTTAGGCAAATGGATGGATCTGGAGTATATCATCCTGAGTGAGGTAACCCAATCACAAAAGAAGTCACTTAATATGCACTCATTGATAAGCGGATATTAGCCCAGAAACCTAGAATACCCAAGATACAATTTCCAAAACACAAGAAAATCAAGAAAGACGAACGTGTGGATTCTTCATTCCTCCCTAGAATAGGGATTAAAATATTCATGGGAGGAGGTGCAGAGACAAAGTTTGGAGCTAAAATGAAAGGATGGACCATCCAGAGAGTGCCCCACCATGGTGGTCCATCCCCTAATCAGCCACCAAATGCAGACACTACTGCATATGCCAGCAGGATATTGCTGAAAGGACCCTGATCTAGCTGTCTCCTGTGAGGCTTTGACAGTCCCTGACAAATACAGAAGTGGATGCTCACAATCATCTATAGCGCAGAACACAGGGTCCCCAAAGTAGGAGCTAGAGAGAGTACCCAAAAGCTGTAGGGGTCTTCAACCCTATGGATGGAACAACAATATGAACTAATCAGAACCCCCAGAGCTCATGTCTCTAGCTGCATATGTATTAGAAGATGGCCTAGTTGGCCATTATTGGGGAGGAAAGGCCCTTGGTCTAACAATATTTATATGCCCCAGTACAGGGGAATACCAGGGCCAAGTAGTGGGAGTGGGTGGGTAGGGGAGCACGGCAGGGGGGTGGGTATTGGGGACTTATGGGATAACACTTGAAATGTAAATGAAGAAATTTTCTAATAATAAATAAATAAATAAGAAAAAAAAAGAAAAAAATTTCTGACTAGGATATAAACCATGAAGTCTTGAAAGTCACCGTTTACCCCCAACTCTAACACCGGGTTTATAAAAATTGACTTTACTTAATGATAATTGAATGTTCTTCTTTATGGCCAGTTTATGGGTTTCCATTTCAGAAGGTTATTTATCTAAAACAATGTCTAGTAGCTGTTAATACTATTCTCAGTTCACATAAAAATGGAAACAAAGCTTACATAAACAGACTGGTCATGAATCGTTGACAAATCCCAGATCCAATTACTTAGATTTTGCATTAACAAAAGCAGCTTAAAAAGACAGAGTTGGCTTATAGTCACATGTACATATGCACACATGCCAAACAAGATATGGCAATATGTATAGTACATTTTATCTTCTTAGTATATCATTGAATTCTCTTTGTATATTCCCTTATCTCCTTAAATGTTGAAATAGTAGAATTATTTTTGAAAGGTGTTTTGACTCCAAGAAATGGCAAAGTTATCTTTCATTGCTGCTATAGAAGAACTTTGGGGATCCTGAGGCATCTGGTACTATCTGTGACTTTTTCTTTCCCTGCAGAATCTAACTGAAAGGGAAGTGTGAGGGAAGACATAATGGTGAGCCATGTTTTTCTCCTTGTGCTGCAAGGAGGAAATGTTCCTTTAAGAAACTTCAAAAGTAGTGCATGCTTGCTGGAGGAAGAAGACAGTAGGAGAAAACTGGTGGGAGAAAACTATTCAGTAATAAGCCAGGAAGGAAAGGAAGCCTGGCCTGAGAGATAAAGGAAGTGCCTGTGAAAGGGGAGGACACAGGCTACCAGAGACTGGTGAGGCTTTACAAATTAAAACCTGAACTCACTTCATGATGGGAACCCAAGGTAATTAGAAAGTGGTTTGTTTTTTTTTTTTTTTTTTCAAGCCTGTGAGATTTTATTTTTGAGATGTAAAGCAGATTTCTAACTATAAGTCTCCAGTATGAATTGGTAGAGCCTCACTATGGGTATAAAGATTTTGGATTGTGTTGTTTTTATTTTTTTATAAAAAATATTTAGACTTAGGGAATCTATACATGTGACTTTTAAAAAGTCAGCATCATCGTCTTTCACTGCTTCTACCACCCTGAATGTTATGGGATATTAACCACATGAGAATTTGTAATTGAAATAGACATTTAAATAATGATCTACAGCTCTTTCTACTTCTAATTGTGTCTCTAATAAAGAAAATTGCCAAAGTTTTGCCTATAGATAAACCATTTGTAATTAGAGGGATTCTTAAAGTCATCATTATATGGGGAACAGCCGCCTAATGAACTGAAGACTGTCTCATGAGTGGGATAAGTATAGCTTCTAGGTCCTGCAGCCTGGTTTCTCAGGCCCTGTTTGATTACTGACTCAATGTGTTACCTAAAGCATCCCTTTTATTCACAGTAAGATCTTTTACACTGGTTTAAAATAGTGGAACAGGAAATCATTATTTTGTTAATATCATATTAAATCTGTTTCTCTAGAACTATGATAACATTTATTTTTCAAGTCCTTATGATATATAAGGGATCTGGTAGAATTGTCTTCCTATCCTTAAAACTTTATAACTTGTTTGCTGCACACATTGAAAGAGTTAAAGAGAGCATTTGTGAAGCTGAATCCAAAGGATGGACCCAACGACTGCGGCTGCCAGGGATCCATCCCACAATCAGTCACCAAACATAGACACTATAGCATATGCCAGCAAGATGGTGCTGAAAGGGCCCGGATATAGCTGTCTCGGGGGAAAATATACCAATGCCTGGCAAACATGGAGNAGAAAGTACCCAAGGAGCTGAAGGGGTCTTCAACCCTATAGGTGGAAGAATAACCATGAACTAACTAGTACCCCCTGGGCTCGTGTCTCTAGCTGCATATATAAAAGAGGATGGCCTAGTTGGCCATCAGTGGGAAGAGAGGCCCCTTGGTTATGCAGACTTTATATGCCCCAATACAGGGGAACGCCGGGGCCAGGGGGTGGGAGTGGATGGGTGGGGGAGCAGTGTTGGGAGGGGGGAGGGTATAGGGAACTTTCTGGATAACACTTGAAATGTAAATGAAGAAAATATCTAATAAAAGTTGAAAAAAAACCATGTTTGCTGCTATGAACACAATGATTTTTTCTAGATTAAATGTGTGTTTTCTTATGTAATGCTTAGGTAATACAAATGTAAATATACTTGGAAATGAAAAAGATGTTGAAAAGTTGACCATTCAGCAGTACAGCTTGTGTTCTATAGATAAGAACCTTGCTGGTTAACAACAGAATGCTGATGTTAATAAAATAAATAAATAAGTACCTGAAGGGGAAAATATGATGAATTGTTATAGATGCAACATTAGTTATGTCCATTGCTTTCTGATGGTGAAATTTTCACAATCTTGACTCTTTTCATATCATAATTATCAGTGCAAATTACATTCCAATATAAATGCATCTGCCATTGTAATGATCAATGCAAAAAACAATCCTAGCAGCTGTGAAGCCAGAAATTTTTTCCCCAGCAAAACTGACTTTCTGATAAAGAGGTCAGAGGCAGACTATTATAAACATGTAGATATCCTTTCTAGGAGGGTAGAAACCCTTCAGGTGTTCTTATCAGAGAATATGCTTCAAATAATGTGTGTGTGTGTGTGTGTGTGTGTGTGTGTGTGTGTGTGTGTGATAAAATTTCTTTGAGTCATAAGATTCTAAACTGGGTCCACTGATAGCAACCATCTGTAAATTAGTAATTGTATAGGTCTGGAGGGTTGAGCTTAAAAAAGACTGAGTTCTCATAGAGGAGTGATTCTCCTCTAAAGTTTATCTTGGTGAATCAATTTAATGTGAATATGCTAAATACCCCAAGAGACTCACTTTTAATGGAAAACATATATGCTAAGGATATTAAGAGCTTTTAATATAATTCTGAAATGTAGTGGAAAATTTAATATGAATATATGAAGTATTTTATCTAAAGTTGTACAGATGTGTGTGTGTGTGTGTGTGTGTGTGTGTGTGTGTATTGTGAATTGTGAATGTGTGTGAGTGTTCATCTTTCAAAAAACTAGAAAATAGAGGATATAAGAATTCTCTAACATGCAGGTTCTGGCTGGAATTTACAATAACACTAATCAGCACTTCTTGGAGCAATGACAGAAGATGGAAATGTACTAGGTTGGTGTAAAACAGTTCAACAAGCCAGATGGCAGAGCAGCTAACAAAGATGGACTAGAGTATCCAAAGACTCAGGGGTCTACTGGAAGAGGATGGAGATACAGATTTTGAGTTTCCTGTAAGTCTAGACAGGTAGCAGATAAAACTCATTAAGTCTGTTTAATTTGAATTGAAATAATATTGAAAAGTGAAGCTAATCGATCACTTTCAGAGAAGGACTGTAAAGCAAATTGTTATTTTAAAAAACAGGTCAATAAGAGTAATGAATTACTTTTGTTTTTCTTTCCTATATCAATTATGTCCTTGATAAGCAAACAGTAACAGAGCAGATTTTCTCTTAGTGATCCTATTCATTGGTAAAAGTGAACCATGACAGTAGGGAATCACTCATTTTTTTAAACCCATGATTCATAGCTGCTGATGTCTCCATAAGAGAATCAGCCACCAAGATGCCTCCTGATCAAGGATTATATCACCTGCATGCTTGTCCCTTGGTCAGCCTCTGATTGATCAGATTTCACTATGAATGAGTAACCAGAAAAACACAAATTGTGCCTCCTGAAATTCAAATGACCATCATCCAGACCAACTGTAAGGAGAGGAAGCAGACAAACAAGGAGCCAGTAGTTTAGAAGAGGCTTCATACAAGTTTGTTACTGTCCTAGTCTGTTTTTGTTTGTTTATTCGTTTGTTTCTTTTAGTTGTTGTTGTTTTTTGGGTTCTAGTGTGACAGTGTTTAATAATCTGCCTGTTAAAGTAGGATTAGTGAAACTCTAAAGAAATAAAGGGAGAAAATGGCAGAATGAGAATTCTTTGTAAAGAACAAGAAGGAATTGTGGTTGGGACAGGGCCACTAGCAGTTGCTGGAATTTATTTTGGATCACTTGTCAGGCTGAGAATTTTTTTTATTAATTTTATACATATAAATCAATTTTTATGTATGTATGTCTACTTTGATGTACATAAATCACATTATAGTTCAGATCTAAAGCTTAATCCAAATATGATGTGCATATATATATATATATATATATATGTGTGTGTGTGTGTGTGTGTGTGTGTGGTGTGTGTGTGTATAATATATATATATATATATATATATATATATATATATATATATATATATATATATATATCACAGCCAAGATTATATGCTAAGATTATTTTTAGCTTTAGAAAACATTATCAAGCCACCTCCCAAAGTAGCTGTATCATTTAGAGGCCCAATATCTATAAATACAAGTTAATAACAAGGCATTCTTGCTGAAAGGGCCCTGATATAGCTATCTCATCTGAGGCTATGCCAGTGCCTGGCAAACACAGAAGTGGATGCTCACAGTCAGCTATTAGATGGAACACAGGGTTCCCAATGGAGGAGCTAGAGAAAGTATCCAAGGAGCTGAAGGAGTCTCCAACCCTATAGGTGGAAGAACAATATGAACTAAGCAGTACCCCCCAGAGCTCGTGTCTCTAGCTGCATATGTTGCAGAAGATGGCCTAGTTGGCCATCATTGGGAAGAGAGGCCCCTTGGTCATGCAAACTTTATATGCCCCAGTACAGGGGAACGCCAGGGCCAAGAAATGGGAGTGGGTGGGTAGGGGAGCAGGGCGGGGGATGGAAGAGGGTATAGGGGACTTTCGGGATAGCATTTGAAATGTAAATGAAGAAAATATCGAATAAAAATTGGAAAAAAATAAAAAAAAAAATAACAAGGCATTCAGTGAGGTCAGTGCTGGCCGTAGATTCAGACCATTATGATCAGTGTGCATTGGTATCTTGTGTAGTTGTTTTAATTTCTTTTGTTCTGATGATGTGAGGAGCATCTTTTTATTTACCTATTTGTCATTCTTCTTTCTTCTCTGTTGACATTGTCTATGAAGGCCTTTGTCCTACTTGTGAAATCAAGATGTTTTGTTGGTTTATTGTGCCATAAATTGATCATAAAGTAACATGAAGTTCACTGGAGGTTCTTAAGGGGAACAAGATAAGAGATATTGAGGGACAAGTGATGGATACCGTTGAACTCAATGGAAAAAATAATAATTTTCTATCATTGACAGCACCATAGAGCAAAGACAGATATGAGTGAATTGTGCATCTCAGAATGACTATATATATATATATATATATATATATATATATATATATATATATATATGAAAAAACTTGGAAGGTCTCCAAAGGGGCCATAATATTTGAGGAGGTGCTCATGACCCCAGTTTTGTTATTATACATTATATACTTGCATCTAAATATATTATTGATGGAAGCTGTCTCTCCCTTTTATTAATGTTTCCTAATTACACTGCTCTGAATCTACAGTGTTATCGTAGCTCTTGTGAAAATAGTTTTATTTAAGAAAATATTTTAAGTTTGTATGACTAGTATTGTGCTAAAATAGAATTCGTTTTACCTATGAACTGTCACAGATAGATAAAATAGCTACTTTACATGCAAATAGCCTTTTAAAACCAGAGACTATTATATGCTGATTCGCAGCATAGTCTGCCTGAAGTGAGAAAAGGACTAATAAATGCTGTGTTGCAAACCAATAATTAGATTCTCATTGTGGGATAAAGCACTCACGGGGTTTTCCTTTTTGGCCCCATAAATCTGACCATATCTTTTCATTCTAATGCAATTAAGTGATTTAGAGACATAACTTAACAATAAAATAAATGCCCGAGCCTCAGTGCCCTGCACATAAAACCTGAGAGTTCAGGGGGATGACGCACCATTCATATAGGAAGCGGCTGTCCCATTTGCTCTAAAATGTAACAGCTTGTAGTTAAGCTAAAAATTCAGCATCCCTTGGCTCTATGCTCTGGTGCTATTTGCTATTTTCTCACCTTAAGGATTGTTAATACCATTGCTCTGTCTCTCCAGAAGCAGTGTGGTACTGGTGTGCTGGACAAACCATATTCAAGTATGGTTTCTAGACAGGGTATTTGCCATGCTTGGGAGTATACCTAAGCCTGGCGATTGTGTGGATCCCCATCTGTGGTCCGCGTCAAATCCAAGGGGAGAGGGAGAGATGTCGAAAGAGGAGTAATGATCACCACAATACAAACAGTTCAGGGAAGAGAAAAGTGTTGTGTCACTGTATAGCACCGTAGGGCAATGCAAGATACAAGTGAATTGTACACCTCAGGATGATCCAAAGGGAGGACTTGGAAGGTTCATCATCACATGACTCGTTAAAACAGAAATTTGTTGCCTTCCTTCTCACAACTTCTGAGTTGATCTGAGTAGGCCCTTGAAGTGTTCCTGTTTTCCAAGTTCCCAGGTAGGGCCAGTGCTGCCTTTCTTAGGACCACACATTGGCAGTCACACTGACTTGGTACTGTAAAACTCCCTGTCTTCAATACTGTATGCTGTTTTACAAAACAGGTTATGAAAATACTTAGGAGAATTTGCCATTGTGCTAATTCACTAGGCCAAGGATTAAGAAAAGCCAGGGGGGATCCATCCCATAATCAGCCACCAAACATAGACACTATTGCATATGCCTGCAAGATAGTGCTGAAAGGGCCATGATATAGCTGTCTCGTGGGAGACTATACCAGTGCCTGGCAAACACAGAAGTGGATGCTCACAGTCAGCTATTAGATGGAACACAGGACTCCCAAGGAAGGAGCTAGAGAGAGTACCCAAGGAACTGAAGGGGTCTTCAACCCTATAGGCCGGAATAACATGAACTAACCAGTACCCCCAGAGCTCGTGTCTCTAGCTGCATATATAGCAGAAGATGGCCTAGTCGGCCATCATTGGAAAGAGAGGCCCCTTGGTCATGCAGACTTTATTTGCCCCAGTACAGGGGAATGCCAGGGCCAAGATGTGGGAGTGGGTGGGTACAGGAGCAGGGCAGGGATGGTGGAGGGTCTATGGAACTTACTGGATAACACTTGAAATGTAAATAAAGAAAATATCTACTAAAAATTGGGGAAAAAAAAGAAAAGCATTTCTTCCCTAGGACATTTTAATAAAGATCTTATGCTAACATCTGGGGGACAATATATCTATTATTAGAACTGTTGGTGGTCTTATTTATGTTTAGGAAAATGCCTGATTCACAAATAAATCAGATAACAGAAATCCTCTCAAAAACTCTGAAGAGTTCATGACACAAGGTTCTGTTATCATTAATGTGTCATGCATAGATTTCAGGATTCTCTGGATTTCTTTTTCTGTCATCATTAATGTGTCATGAATAGATTTCATAGATTCTCAGGATTTTTTGGTCATTCCCCCTGCCCCAAAACTGCTTGCTGGCTTAGAGTAACTAAATTTAATTAATGCCTAAGTGATAGTGCCCAGATCTTATTTTGTTTTATAGTGGATGGGACTTCCAGCATCCATACCAAGTCATTCACTGGCGCGTGCACAGTTGTTTGATATGGAAACCACTGACCTCTGGGACAGCATTTGCACCTTAATCCAATGGGGTTGATCTGAAGTTTCTGAACTGTCACCCTTTAGACATTGATTTTTTTTCTGTCTTCCTTCCTTTTTCTGCCCCTGACATCCCTCCTTCCCTTTCTCTCCTTGTCTTTCATTTGAGCTAGCGGTCAAACCCAGAGTCTTCCTGGCGTTTAAGCGCCTAAAGGTTCTGAGGTTGATTGCTGTGTGAAGGATAGTCTTCAAGATGCTGAGCAGTTCAGTAGGAAAAAAAAAATGAATGTATGGTGTGCATTAGCCATATTGGTAGAGGTCAACTTGGTCCAAAAACAGAATTTAGGATCCTCACATACACTGAAATTATAACTTTCTCTATGGGTTTTAATAGAGTTGTCATTCTTTAAATCTGTGATGTATTTAGCAGCTTTCTGTGGAAAAAAAAATGAGGCTGTGCCTGATTACCGCAAGAGGTATTCAATGTTTGTCTTCATTTGCTTTTGAAGCAGAAATGGAAGTTGTTTCTTGATCCTTCCCTGGCACCATAAAACAGTACAAATACCACTCTGTGGGCTTTTTTCTGTGTTCCTGTGAGTTTCTGACCTCAGCTGTCCTGTTTACTTCTATATTCCACGTGTCTCATGCAGCCTGCAAGGCAGCTCTTAGGCACTCAATAAATATTTGCAGAGTAAATGAATTGACATTTTTAAAAGGTCAGGGTTGTAAAAGAGGCTCTTCTTTGAAAGTTTATAATTTGGAAAATATAAATTATGTTGAAATGGTGTGTGATCGTTTGAAAGAGCATTCCAGAAAAACAAAACAAATTCTTAGTAGGTGAATGAGTAGCTACGGAAGACAAGGAATTGTGTTTCCTTGGGTTTCTATGGACTTTCGTTTGTTAAGGAGGGAAGGTCTTCCTAAATACTTTAATTTGACATTTTTTAAATCTTTCCAAGAAACCCATTGAAGTAGACATCATTTTGATGTTCTGGGGAGGACTGCTTTTAATTCAGGGCACTGTTTCACTGAACTACATAGGATATCTTTCGAATATAGTGCCAGTCTATTAAATGTATATTCAGGGTTGTCATGAAATAAGATATGTGAAAATATCACAAGATATTTTCATGTAAATGAGAAAATTAAAGATGCTTTCAGATAAGCTAACTTCATCAGGATCTGGCAAAGATCGGAAACACTTTTGGCCTGTGCCCTTTGACCTTGTGTTATCACTTTGCAAATAGGGGGAGTAGATGAGTGACTGAAAGTCCTCTCAGCAGAAAGTATACCGGCCAATAGTTGCGAGGAAATCATTCTGTTGGCAATCTCAGCAGAAAGTATACCAGCCAATAGTCGCGAGGAAATCATTCTGTTGGCAAAGTGCATGTATATAAGTTTATCTGTGAAGACTTTCATTCCACCACCATTTTTATAATCAACATAGTCAAAGCCTAATTATGAATTAGTGATGGATAAACTACCTAATTTCAGTTGCAGAAGTTCTTTTACTGGTCTGCCGTGTCGGGACTGTTGACCACTATTACAGACTTGAAGGTATAGCTCAAGGTACAGCTCTTGCCTAGCATGCACAAGACCTGGACTTGTTCCCCTGAACTTGCAGTAGAAGGTAGTGTATTACAGAAACCTATCTGTGGACTTAAAACCACAGGTGTGACTCTGAGCATAGTCAGCCTCTGACTTGTTTTGGCCAGCAGGACTAAGGATGGTTTTTACATTTTAAAGAATTATAAGCCAGGCGGTGGTGGCGCACGCCTTTAATCTCAGCACTTCGGAGGCAGAGGCAGGCGGATTTCTGAGTTCCAGGCCAGCCTGGTCTACAAAGTGAGTTCCAGGACAGCCAGGGCTATACAGAGAAACCCTGTCTCGAACCCCCCCCCCAAAAAAAATTTTTAAAAACAAAAAGAATTATAAAAGGAAACAAACATGTGACAGGAAAAAACATGTGAATGCCAAAGCCCAAAAGATTTACCATGTAAATCTTGACAGAAAATATTTGAAGACTCTTAATATAGAATGTTGGTAAAGCAAGGATAAGTTAAGCTGATGAGGGTGAATTTGAAGCGTACACCAAAGTACATGTGTAATAGTGCCACTTAAAAATGTATTCAGTACTATTCAGGGTAGACACTTAAGGCATTAAAATGTTTCTCTCAGGGAAGACAAGATCAATACTTTATATTAATATAAAGTATTAATATAAATAACAATAGTATATTAATATAATACACTATATTTGGGGGTGTCCTTAATTTTATGATTTCTTCGAACAATGAAAGTATATTCATTCTGCAGTGGAAAAAATAAATTTTTAATTTTGTGTGGAGGAAAAAGGAACTTATCTAACTTGTAAGTGACAAGATGCATTTTCCATTTCTGAAATTAAGAAGCGAAGCTGAGGGGGTAACATAATTAACATAGAAGGACACAAATATAAGACAATAATGACGCCACTGCCAGATTTCCTTTGTAGTTTCACCATCTGATAAATTAAAGTATTCATCCATCTTCTATATGAAATTGTAAACTCAATGTCCAAAAGCAATCAGCAGGCCTTGCATATTGTATATGATGAATGAAAACAAACCACAGGACGACTGTGATGAGCTACAGCCAGTCGGGTGGATATCTGCTTGGGAAGGATGAAAAATGAGTAGCTTGATGCTGTGCATTTTAGGAATTAATTGTAGGCAGGTTGATGCTTCATTTGGTAAAGCACCAGGGGCACAAACTATCCTGAACTATCATTCTCAGAACTCATGTCAAAACTTGGGCATGACAGCACACTCTGAGCTCCCATGCTTCTGAGGGAGCTTGTTATCCAGCCAACCTAGACAAACTGCTGCGCGTGAGGTTCAGCCAGAGACCCCATCAGAAAAAAAAAAAAAAAAAAAAAAAAAAAAACCTAAGGTAGAAAGCTGCTGAAGAAGACACCAACTTTGACCATTGACCTGTATACACACACATACATGTCTAACTCCATTTGTATGTTTTGCATGAGACCAATCCAACATACCTTTACATACAAACACAAATTAAGCAAAATATATGTGTGCATAGAAATTTAGCTTAGAAAATGTCACTGTTACTACTATTAACAACAATAATTCAATGGCCTTTATGCCCACAGAATTAATAGTTCAAATTGTGGCATGAGCACGGAACCTGAAATGTTCTGAGGCTTATGCCCTTCAGTATAACGGAGACATGGAAGAGACAATGACTTATCCCCAGGCCCTCATGCAGGCATCTATTCACAGAAGAAATCTGCAACCCAGGGGAGAGCAAATAAATACACTACCACATGAGAAGTCTCTATTGTAATGAACTGATAGTTAATAGCAGAAAGAATGAGGAGGGCCCTAGAAAACATTCAAAAAAGCGCAGCAGTTTTTGGACCATTTAGTGTGTGTGCAGAAAGCCTAAAACTCTTCTATTGTTCCTAAGCGAACCACTATCATACAGCAAAGGAAGATGATGGTAACTAATATTGCTCTTTAAGAAGCTCTCATGCATTCAATCTCAACCATCATATGATTTGGGGAAGTGATTCCCTGTCCACATACTTAGAAACTGAGGCACCAAAGGGTTCAGGTGAGCATTAAGGCTAATACAGATCATTAAAGTGAGAAAACTACATCACTTGCTCCAGCCTTAGGATCTATAGAGGACCGTGATGCTGAGTCACCAAGTTGGTATCACTGCATGTCTCATTAAATCCAGGGGAGCAGATAGACTGGCTTTTAAAACTGATATAAATAAAAAGGTGATGTTCAGTTAACTGGGAAAATTCACTGGAGTGGAATGCCTCTTAACTCAAAAGTGTCAGGGACTGCAGAGATGAGTTTCTTGGCTTTCTATCTCATTTTATCANATATATATATATATATATATATATATATATATATATATATATATATATATATATATATATATACACATACATATGTGTGTATGTATGTATATATATATATGTATATATGTGTGTATATGTATATTTATACAAATACATATATATATATATATACATGCATACATTCATATGTATGTGTGTCTATATTTCAAATAGCTTGTGATGTTTACTGTAAAAGCATTGGCAAATAGAGCAGTTGGCCTTTGCATGCTAATGCATCACATAATAATCTCTATAGGGTGGATTCCACAAAAATCTATTAGGAGTTATCACTAGATAAAACATGAAGCTTCACTGCTCTCTGTTGTTGTAGTAGGCATTACATTTTTTAAACAAAGGTATTTTCTTTTCATATAAAATATACATTTTAACTGTGCCAGAAACTATGTGGCATACTTGAAAAATATCAAACGTAATTCCCTGTATAATGTGTATTTTCCCAAACCATGTTGGTGATTTGCCCATCTTTGAAACCTCAATAGAGATGGAATGAGCAACTTGAAAGCCCATCATTAGGAGCTGCATAATGACTTTGCTTCTAGTGCCAATGTTTCTTGTTCTTTTAATTGCTTATTATTTATTGCTCTTGAAAAGATTTGGGGGAGAAAAAAGTCTAAGATCATCCAATGTAAAGTTCACACAGTAGTACTAAAACCTCCATAGTTCTTTTGCCTTTTCTATGCATTTGCAGGTCCTATATTGAATATGAATTTGAAGGGCAGTTAACATTCATCATATGGCTTCATTCTAGGTCTAATTTTCAGTAAATGTTTCTTAATAAAGGACCCTAATTGGGGCCAGTGAGATGATCAGAGGGTAAAGGCTCTTGTCACACATTCTGAAAACCCAAGTTTAATCTTCAGAACCCACATAGAGGAGTAAGGGGAGAGCCAACCATGCATACCAATAAACACACACACACACACACACACACACACACACACACACACACACACACTAAATAAAAGAACTGATTTATTTCTCAGGATTTCACATCTATCAAAAAGCCAAGAATTTTCTTGGTATTTCCATGAGTGTATGTTTGACCCAGGAAAGGCCCATGGCTAGTTAGAACAGTGGCTTCCTTTCTCCTTGCCCGCTCTCAACCTCAATGAACCAGACATCCACTCGCTATAACTAGGAGGCTCTGATGTAGAAAGTGAACTTCCAACACACCTAACATCTTCCTTTAATCACTCATTGGCTTCTCTATCTTGATAAAGAACATTGACTTGCTTTACCTAATCTGTTCCTTTCTGGCTCATAGTCTCTATATGTTCCATATCACAATGAAATGTGTGTGCCTTCCCCTCCACTGCTGCCCTATCGCATGTCCTCCACATAAACCCAAAGATTTGTGCAAGCAAGTACTTATCCAGCCCAAGTAATGGTGCAGCTGCCCATGCGCTAAGTTCCATGTCTCTGTGATTGAATATATATATATATATATATATATATATATATATATATATATATATATATGTATATCCAAAAGACCTCTTGACCTCTTTCATTTACACGATAAAGTCTGTACCATTTCCATTATTCTTGTCCTACATTTGGGCTTGCATTATGTCTTATGCTGTGTGTGTGTGTGTGTGTGTGTGTGTGTGTGTGTGTGTGTGTATGTGATGCTTACAGGATTTGTTTAAGTCATCATCAGGCTTACCTCCCTGCTTGTGAATTTCATAGAATGAAGGATCTTGTTTTATTTTTATAGTATCTCTCTTAATAGTCCTCACTACATCAGTAGTCAAGGGTGCGTGCTTACTGTAGCTCAAAGCCATGTCCTATGCAACAGCAGCAGCAGCAGCAACAGCAACAACAATAAACCTCACAAGGTCTTCTCCACTGTCCTCATTTTACAACAAAACAAGAGAAAAGCAGCAAACTGGCCCTCTTCACAATGATTGAATGGGGACTAGCTAATTCTGAACTACAGCCCGGAGTATCTGATTCCCAGTTCAGCATGACTGTTACCAGGCAACCTTGACACTGGGCACTCAGAGCACCCACAGGACTCGTTCCAGGAGGAGGCAGCAAGTGGGGGGGGGGCACCCATGTGGTGCAGTGGAAGCTTGCCTGCCCTTGAACGGAATCAAGAATCATCGTCATGATACTTTACCTCTTTTTCACCTTGCCCCCTGACTCTAAATCCTCCCTACCTAAGTGCTCGGCAGTGAAATCATCCTCTCTCAGGGAGAAAAAAATCAATAGCAAATGCAGTTTTGTTCATTTATCAACATTTATTCATTTTCACTACAGCAAAGTATAAAAGCAACTTCTTTTTTTAAAATTTCACTAGCTATTAAATATTTTATGGAAAAAAAAATTCTAGATCAGGTTAAGGAAGGAGCTCGCTGGTAGAGTATTTGCCTAGTGTGCTCAATGCTTTGGATTTGATCCCCAGTACTAAAGAAACCTGAACAATGGGCAAACCTAAAATGCCAATTCACTAACACATCTGTATTTGTATTTAAAATTAAAACCCAAGGTTTCTTATTTCACTTAAAACTTTGTACTTTCATACAGAACAAACGTGACGTCTAGGGGATTCTAATGGATTCTCTTTGGCTGTGACCCAAGGTTATGGGCAGAATAGCATACACACCATTCGTATGAAAAGTAGAAGTATATTAATCCTTTAACTTCCCATCATAATAAACAACACCCTCTTTACCAAATTTTTCTAGGACTAAACATTGAATTATTGCATAGGAAAACCACAGGGAAGCATAACAGAAAAGTTAACAAAGACAGTTACAACTTTTAAATGGAATCATAGTATGGTTCAATAAATAGACTCAAGCCTTTAGTTTAAAAAGAAATCTTCCAGCTTTGGTTTCGATCAACTAAAGGAAAGACACAAAATGAAAAACATGTGCTAGGACACATATGGTATCGTTCCTCTGGGTCAAAATAGTTACATGAGAGCTGGGGAGGTGGCTCAGTAGATACGCCGTTTTCAGGGCAATTATACCATGCAAGTGTAGCCTGTCGTTCAGCTCTCCAGCATCCACATAAGAGCTAGGCAGGTGTGGTGGCCTCCTTGTTATTTCAGATCCCATGAAGAAATATAGGGGATTCTCAGACAAGATGACAGGCTAGACTATCTGAATGGGTAAGACTTAGCCACATAATTAAACTGAAGACCAACATTGGCTACATTACCAGGTAAGGGCCTGTGCCATCAAGCTTGATTTTCTGAGTTTGATCTCTGAAACTTGCAAGATAGAAGAGAAGAACTCACTGCCACAAGCTGTGGTCTGATCGCCACACTCATACATGGCCTGATACACATGCCCAGACACTTGCACACACACACACACACACACACACACACACACACACACACACACCTTTTTTTATAAAAAATGTGTTTAAAACAATTAAATGGAGAACAATAAAAATAGTGACACCATATGCATATGCACATCCACACCCACCCACATGTGTACAGACACACATGAGAAAATACAGACACACATGTGAACATCCATATGCACATGCACACCATACATACAGATCTAGAAGCCAAAGAACGGTATCAGTCAGAGATGTCAGGAGCTGCTTCATGGTGATATAGTTGTGAGCAAACGAACATTTAAGCTGAATAGAAGGTCTTTGTCTTTATGGGGGTCAGTGATTTCTGATGGCATGAGTTTTAAGTTCTGCTGAATTAGCTCTCCTATGTACCTTGATTGTAATATTTAAACCTTTCAAAATGTAACCCTAAATTAAAAAAAAAAAAAAAAAAAAAACCTCGAGTGTCTTGGTAGTGCATGTTTGTGTAGTGACTGAATTTGGCTTGTTTTATGTGCAAGTTAATCACCTGATTTAATGATGTATCAGTTCACTTATTTTCTGCAAGATATTTATCATAGATATGATGACACCTTTCACTGATGGCTGTACATAGTAAAAATGAATAATAGGTAAACTCTGTCTAGCCTAATGGAGAACTAGTGTTTGATCTCTTGACAATGACGTTTTCAGTGTGAGAATTCTAAGAAAGGCTTTGCTATCGAGTGTGCATTTCAGACTACAGCATGTCGGGTTGAAAGTGTTCTCTTCCATGGCCTTCTGTTCTTATTCATTTCTTCTTCCCTTACTCTTTGCTCTCGGGTATATATTACTCTTGTACAGTACTTCAGGGAACTGTAAACTAGAAAGAGAAGGAAAGCAATACATCTTGCTTACAGCCTTGTCTGATCCTATCTGTGAGGCTAGAGTAAAGAGATTAATGTTTTACCTGATAGGATTTAACTTTTGAAGTTTTTAAAACATCGAGCCAAAACTCAATGAGACTATGGTGATGTTACTTAAACGTAATGAAAAGATGCTGTTTTGATGTGCTTCTTCTGAGATTCTTAGCTTTGGGCCATTAAAGTTCTTATTCAAAGATGTTTGCACGTTACACACATGAAAGGTTACTTGAGAAGCCATTTCATTGTATTGATGCCCTTCTTTCAGAAAATTCTATTAGTTTTGACTTTTGCCATGAAGGTAGTCAGAATCTTTGTAACGGAAAACATTTTTGAAAACTCTAGTTGGGTCATAAAATGTCTGCCCATCTCCAACTGATGGGTAGTTGTTAAAACCTGTTCTCTTTTAGTGGCCCTTAGAAAAGGAATGGGGAGGGAATAGAAAGTCCTTGACTATAAGCAGGGTTTCACTTTATGAGCTCTCATCTTGCCCTCTCAATTTAAATCTTCCCTGACAAGTTTAGAGCCAACAAGCCTTGGAAAGCAAGGTTGATTCAGAATTGGGTGGTATGTTATCAGAACCTGTTTTTAAAAAATGGACATTATGTTTCTTCTTTTTTTTATTTAAACACATGTACATATGGTCAAGTACACGTCAGATCTCATTTTGTGGTGTCTGTGTAATAGTTTTCTCCAATGATAAAGCAAAAACAAAAATTGTCAGCTATCTCTTGATTAAACTAGAGAAACCAAGCCAGATAGTTGCTCCCAATTCTGACACAAGGAGCAGGATAGGCCCTGGGCCCCAGGTGCTTGCAACCATCCCTCTTCCTGCTGTCATGCTGTGCCTCTTGAAGGGACAACAAGGTCCCTTCTACTGTGCTTTTGGAATAATTTGGTGTTCAGCACATCATCCAAGATGGACCACTTAAAGCTTAATTGATTGCACTTTAGTCTGATTTGTGGTGTGTCTCCTTCACTCTTTTAACAGTGTTAATTTTATAAGCCAGTTTTATTACGTGCATGTCATGGCAGGGAGAAAGATATTCTCTTTTAGAGTCTGTTTTTCTCTTTCAAGTACCTTTTCTTTGAATAACAGGAGGACTAGAGAGATGAATCAGCAGTTAAGAACACTGATTGTTCTTCCAGAGGACCAGGGTTTGATTCCCAGCACCCACATGAAATTCCATGTCTGTAGTTCCAATTCCAGGGGATCTGACACCTTCTAGCTTCCAAAAGCACTGCCACATGTGATACACATACAAAGTACAAATAAAACACCTATGCACAACAAAAGAATTTTAAATACTAGCAAATAACAATGAGAATTGAAATTGAGTATTATTTATTACTTAAAACATCAATGGGATAATTAGTGTTTATCTACAGAACTGTTTTGTAATTTTCCCCTAATTACATTCAGGCTTGAGACTCCAGAATTCCTGAGATAATTACTTGATGACAGTAACAAACGGGTGGAATGTGTTGAACCACTTTGCAAACACTGCAGGATCAGCGGTATCTTATCACTGTGCCTCAGGCATTAAATCAACCTTTAATTTATCCATTCACTTATGGGCATTTTGACAGTTCCAGCTCCTCTTTTGCTGGGGTGTTGTTGTTGTTGTGTGTTGTGTTGTGTTGTGTTTTAGCCCATGTTCTTCTTATGCTGATATTTTGTGGGGTTATGAAAATAGCAAACAAGGAAGCAAATAAGTCATTATAACGTGGCAAACAGCGGTACTTGCAAGCATAGAGGGTAATGTGATAAACACTGAGGGAAGATGGGCAACTTTGGGAGGGAATCTTTGGAAAAATTCTCTTAAGAGAGATGTTTGAATAGGTTCCCAAAGATGAGACTAAGCTGAGCTTGCAGGGAGCAAACACCATGAAGGTCAGCATCTGAGCTGGCGCGTCACCGCTTCCCTATCCACTAACTGAGAACAATACCATCTTCCTCCATGCAGGTCATGCAAGTACTGTGCTGATATCAACAAATTTAAATGCAAAATGATTCATCTTGACTGACTATAAAACAAAGGGGGAAGGGAAATTGAAATCTCTTGACTTTCAGAAAGAAAAGAAAATTATTAGGTGACAGTAAAGTACAAGAAAACATTTAGCAATCCAGGTCAGGCCTTTGGAAATACTGATTTGTGCGATGCAGGCTGTCAGAGTTGGCATTTGTGGCCTGCAAAGATCTTAGAGTGAGAATCAGCTTGAGCCTTGGAGAATGGATAGATTTGATGGGCTCAAAGGATTTGGTAAAATGAGAGAAGCGCCTAGATAAAGATGGCTAACAATGTCAGACCCTGAACAATGTTTGAGACCATGAAGGCTCACAAGAGACAGCCAGAGCAACCTTTGAGGGAACAAAGATGATAGACAGGCCTGATAGGCATTGTTAAAAAGATTAGGAGAGCAGCCAAAATCATTATAGTTTCTTAAACAAAAATGTTAGAAATCATACAGCTTAATGGAAACGAGAAAACCTGATGGCTAAGGTAGGAAAACTTCTTTTAATCATCCATTTTGGTTTACCTGGTGGTGAGAACATGGACTGTATTCATCTTCAAGGGAGCTGTGCACAGGACACTTCAGAGTTAACCCTGCTTCACCTTCTGGTGACTGAAGGTGAATAAATGAGATACCAAGTCCAAGGGACTCACTAAACATTATCAGTGATGGAACCAGGGAAGTTTATCTGAATATTCAATTATTAACTCAGTGTGGGACAGATTAAGTTTCAGAAAACAGCAAGATACCCACATCGTGATGTGTTCTAATGAGTCAAAGAAAGATCAGGAAGAGCACGGTCATGCAGCCAGGTGATGAGAACCGGGCATGCAGTTCTTCAGCTCATAATTGAGCCATGGATGTGGGGAAGCATAATTCTGACCAGAGCAAAATCATCTAAAGAAACAGCCTCAGACAGTAACTATGGTACCTCCCTGAGGATATATGCTATTATGATCATAAAAACTACACCTAGCCTATAGAGTGAGCACTGTTTAATCTAAGGCTCGTAAATATAATAACTTGTGTATGCCTTTCCACAGCTCTCCAAAAGCAAATGCTACTGTTATCTGCATTTTCTAGGCAAGAAATCCTAGGCTCAGAGAGGGGGCCAAGATGGATCAACTTGAAGCAGTACAGCAGAGATTTAAACACAGACATTGTGCCTTCAAAGCCTGAGCCTTTAGCTCACACACCATATGCTTATATCCAAGATGGTGTTTTAATTGCATAGTTTGACTTATGTCTTATGTAACTGTCTTGAAAAGGAGTTAATTAACAGTTTTAAAAGTTGGGTGAAAACCAGAAAGTCCACAGATGGCCGGGCAGTGGTAGCATAAATCCTTACCATAGGAGACAGCCTGGAATTCTCAGGATAAAACAAAGAATTGGGGAGGAAGAATGAATCCCTAGATCTATTTTATTATTGTTATTCTCTTCTTCCTATGCACTATTATTGCATGAAATTCTTTCTTCGATGACAGTTGATAATTTGTGGCAGAAATTACCTCTATTTTTTTCTTTCTGTATGCTACAAATATATGTGTGTGTGCTTATTTTTGCACAGTGTATCAGTTTACCTCAGTTGATGGCCAGGGTTTTCATTTGAAACTCCTTTCTTTCTAACTTTCATTGTTAAATGAGACTCAGCTTTGAAAAGAGTAGAGTCTATATGGTGGTCTTCATATTAGCATTACTGGGTCACTGTCCTTTGTGAAGCCCAAGTCTTTGGGTCTCTCTTTGGCTCAAGTTCTGGAATAGGAATTTTGAGGAGTCGTTCTCTCTGGGGAAAAACTCAGAGGACGTCCTTGACAAGCCCTGTGGGCAGTGATCACCCATTGGTAGAGGAAGGACCTTAGTGTCGTCCTCTGTTCTATTTGTCTGGTCTTTTCCATCTTTGAGGAGAAAGTAGACCATCTTTGCACCAGACTAAATCATCCACTTTGAAGGTAAGGCGACAAAGTACTAATCTGGTGCCATAGCTGCTAGAGGGAAAGTATGTGTCTGTCCTTCCTTGAGTCACCCTGCCAGTGCTTATGTCATCTGATCACTCTTCCCAATAGCACAGTTCAGCTCAATGGAATTTTCTGCCAAACATTTAATTGTTTTAATTTAACAGCAACAAGTTCTTACTCTCACATTTATGATTATTCATGATTTTAACATGTGGACACAGCCCTATCTGCCCAAGCACTCATTTGGTCAGACAAGTCACTTTATCCTGCAGGTTCCTCATGCATCCATTTGTGTTAGAGTGATCCCCCAGGAGAAGACCATGGTCACACCTGACACCTCTCTCTAGTCTTTTCTTAGCTCCAAACCGGTGTTGTAGCCATTCACCTAAAGACCATCTCTACAATAGAATCTAGCTGACTCTTATTATTTGTGTTTAAGTATTTATGTGAATCTTCCTACCATACCCTGGACATACAATCTGAACCTAACTTAACTTTTACCTATTTCATTTAATATCATAGAAAGCTACAACTGAAGGCCTTAGGTACTGTATACAGTTATCTCTTTCTAAAACTCCCTTTTTTTCCCCCTCTGTGCCCCACTAAGTAAATGTGCCTAGGATAAACCTCCTACTTTTCAAGCTAAGAAATGTCCAAAAACAGTGACTTCATCTCTTGGCCTGCATGTAGAAATTGCCTGAATTGTTTATGGTGCCTGCAACAGCAGACTCAAGCCAGCAATTAAGATCAAGGAAGTAAGACCACATGGTCTGAATCATGCTACTTTGGTCTCTCATTATACATACTAAGGTATAACCAAAGTTGGACATAAGCACCCCACAGTGTAATAGCCCCGAACTAGCTCATAATCTACTACTTATTTCAGACAGAGTTGCAAAGTAAAGTACTAAATATGGATGATAGTGGAGAAGATAAATGTTTTTACTTGGAATAGTAGCTTACTTAATTGTTTAACTTTTCAGATATTTCGAAAGAAAGCAGTGGAACTTGGGGTAAAATTGCTACCTGCATTTCATACTCCCTCTGGAATACCTTGGGCATTGCTGAATATGAAAAGGTAAAAGTCTTCATTTTCAACAACATACTTTAAGGTGGAATATCTGAGATTGTGGCCTCATGAGATGATGAATTACATGTACGATGCTGACAGTGGACCTCAACTGAGTGTCTTAGACCTATGTTGGAAGCTCTTAGCCCTTCAGTGTTCTGCGGCCTCAGATGGGCTGCTGCCGTGAGCTAACATAGTCCTAACAGAATCATGTGAAGCCGATTTCAAGTTTTCTCCGTTTCCCAGTGCTCTTGTATCACTGGTACCGTCCCACTCTCTAAATACCAAGAGCATCTCACCTTTTTAGTTATCAGGAAAGCACTGTGGTGAAGCAGATCCCTGAGGTTGCTTACTCTGAGAGTTGTTTAAACCACTGGAAATGGACATGTTGCAAAAGTATTAATGCTTAGACTAATTAGACTTTATTTTTTTAAAAAATGCTGGTATATCTGAGTATCTGAGGTCGGGAGACTTTCAAGTCCATGATTGTAAAGAGCCAATGGTCCATTGACATATCAACCAGCCCTTTTGCATGGAGAAAACCGGCAAGCTAAGACGTTAAGGAGATGTCTCAATTGATAGACAAAAACAAACAAACAAACAGGCCAGCCAAATACTTTCTAGTGCTTCCTAAAGGAGCAAGTTGAGTTTTCATTGAAGTTTTAATATACTTCATTGAAGTTTTAATATTTCAACAATTTTGTTTTAAGCTTTCCTTCTTAGCACTGTTCTATCCAGAAGTTACTGATAGCATATGGGCCCTTTTTGGCTAATATATGATGGCGATGACTGCTATCATGATCAACATAAATTGTGATAGATGTTTCACATATGATCCGCAGAAGAGCTCAATATAGTCACCCCTACTGATTCTCCACTTCATTCATGGGGAACTAGAGTCACAGAAAGATTAGGGATCTCTCATGCCAGATAGTAAGTAAATGGGAGTGATAACATATGTACCAAGATGTTTATGTGCACAGTGATACAAGTCCACGGAAAAGCTTTACTTACCTTAAAAACACTACCGGAAACCACAGAGTAGTCTGACAAAACCAGAACACTTAATTACTACTTCGGTGACATTATATCCCCAAGTTAGACATGAAAAAATCCTGGAAAGTAATCATTGGGGTTTTTCAGTTTTTTTGTTCCTTTTGTGAAAAAAAAAAAAAAAAAAACCTTCAAGATTCTGTTTTGTTTTCATTTATAAATTACCTATATAGATGTTGAAATTACATTTAATTTGTTGATAAGTGAATCTGTGTGCCTCTCTTTGGGGCAGGTTGGCCGTGTTGAAGCAGAAAGACAGAGGAGTCTCACTATAGGGCTATATTAAAATTAAGCTAGTTTCTCTACCAAATAGTGTTATATCTTGGGATTTGTTTTCTCCATCAAGGCTCCTGAGGCCACATCTGTGAGCTTGCATATTATCTTTCCATGTTCTGTAGAATCTCAAGGCAGGTCTGTCTCTGAGGTTGGCCTGAAATAGCCTGATTTTTTTTTTTTATTCTTTGTATTTGACTCATGTAGGATTTCTCTATTACCTCCCAGATCCTCAGACTTGGTATTTGTAGGTAACATTCTGACCTTGATACTGTTTCCTTCCCTTCAATAAGATCTGGTCAGAAAAACACTCTACAGTTAGTTCATGTCCCTTCCCCCGTGCCCACTGAGGAAGCTGATATAAGCATAGCAGTATGCTAATTGCTTACCAAGATACTTGCTTCTACATTTTCTCCTGCTTCTTCAAGGTTTTGTTTGAACAAACTCTATAAATTCTGTACACTTGTTTATAAACTGGAAGGCAGGCTCGTTCAGTAGTCTTTGGTGATCCTTCCCAGGTTAACAGACTAAGATTTTGATCAACCTGGACTTTTTCTGATTAAATGGAGACTCCTTAAAAGACCAAGTGATATTCAGTTTCCAGAACCCTAACTTACCATGCAAGTACACCTTGGCCCTGAAGGCTTGATTAAGATCCTAGAGTACACACTGGCTCTAACTTTTACTCCAAGATTCACTGAAGCCAATGCTGAAGCTCTCTGCAGTTGAACAAAGCCTTTCAAAAACCAGGGGGAAAAGATGGGCCTATTTCTTTGCATACGTTGAACTGTGTAGTATAATATTTAATTGGCTGTGATGTTTCTTGCATCATTGTAAATATTATTAATTTTATTCTGTTTCATGTTTTTCTTTCTAATTAGTGAGGTGGATTTCCTTAATGAAATTTTTAGTGGACTACAGAAATATTTTTCAGTACACAAAGGAATACTATTTAAATCTTGAATTTTTTTTTTTTTGTGTGTGTGTGTGTGTGTGTGTGTGTGTGTGTGTGTGTATGCACACTCGCACATGCATGTGAGCGTGCATGCACAATGGTCAGGAATTCTTTAACTGGGACATTCAGATTTTTTAATAAGACCATCCTTATTTTGAACAATATATTGTACTAGGGCATTGCTTCAAAGATTATAAAACAATGGTATATGGCTTTAAAAAATATATTGTATTTATTTACCTATTTCCAATGTTTTCTTTTAAAATAAATGAAATTATGTAATCATCTGGCAGCTGATAGGAACATCATTTTTGTTGGTGGTGTTTTTTTGGGGGGTTGCCAACATAGATGAGTCTTGTTGCTGTTTTCACTACTAAATGTTTTATCCACTCTCATTCCTCTCATTTACCAAACAGCAATGGCATGCCACGAATTTACAAAGTAAGCATCAGCAAGGTTATAGTAGAATCCTTGGTACTCATCTGTCTAGTTAAAGCACATTCATTGAACCTGGTCTCTTTCCACCTGAAAAACTTGTCTTATCAACTTAAAATTTTCCCAATGGGGGGAAATGGCACTTGGAATATGCCTGCAGTTTGCTTACACAGTGTGGTGGCAGTTATTTACAAGTGTGCTATTTCCTTTTGAGTCTGTATTTTCACAGTGAGGCCCAAAAAAAGAGGACAGCTGGCATAGAACTTTTCTAACCATTGAAGAATGTCACTAGTACATTTTTTTTTAAGGAGAAATGAGGAACTGAGTCCAGCAAGATCCTATTTTCTCAATTATCTTCTCAAAAACAAGAGAATGTTTGTAGACTTTATGCCCCAGGTATGCAGATGGCAGGACAGACAGTTGGGGGAGGGCGGTGCGCATGGGGAGGGGGTTGAGGATACTTTGTAGAATAGAATGGGTACTTACTGCTGACTGGTTCTGAAACGCAGCACAAACTCTGTTAAAGGGATCCGAGATTGGAGGCAGTGTTGTTATGATGTAGCACTTTCTTCTCAATTTTGAGAATGGGAACACTGTCCTTTGCCAACATCCACAAGAAACGTAAACTTACTGCTTTTATTTGTGCACATTTCCCTAATATCCAAGTTATCACCTAAAGATAAGTGGTTTCTTCACTTCTCCATTGTCAAGAAATAAGTATTTCTTTGTGTCTCTGCTGTAATGTTGTTCCGTTCTAAGTCTTGGGAAGATTTTCTACTTCTGTTCACTTGATTTTACTGAAGAGGTTGACAGGCAAACCCATTCCCTCAGGATCCACAGCCTGGTTGTTAGAGCAGAATATATATTTCGCATGTGGTGTTGCAAGCTCATATTTGAAATTTACAAATATAGGATAGTTTTGCCAAGCAGAGATAACTGCTTACTGGGTTGAATTTAAAACAAGCAGCATTTTGAATTGGGAAGGTTTATATATTTGGAGCCAAAATACCAATAGGCCAAATTGGATTTTGTTATTTATGTAAGCTGAAAAATATGTAGAGAACCTAATTCACTTATGTGCTATCTTGGAAATTCTGTCCCAGACTGTGTGTGGAGAGGAGCTGGGTGCTTTTCTTGTACCTATCACCAATTCTTAATTCAAGAGTGGCATTTTCAGTTGTGAGTTAGTTGGAATTGTGATTTAATAGCTAGTTGCCATTAGATAGCTTAAGTGTTACAAGAATTGACTAGACTAATATGCCTACCTCCCTAGTACTCTTGTGGAAAAAGCCTATGCAACTTGCCCAATGTCTCTGCCAAACAAAACCAATGCCATGCTAGCAGATTAGATGTTTTGTGTAACCCAGTTTCTTTAATGACAAAATGTCAAGGTTTGATGTCTGATCTCATTACTACTTATTAGCAAGGAGGCCCTGTGCATTTATTTTTCTCCAGCTTACCACAGAAAACTCATGTATGTGAGTTTCGAAATCAGGCATTTTACCGTTTCTTTATTTCTAAGTATAATTCAAGCTTAGGTGTAGAAGAGACTTACATCAGATTTTTGGTTTTCTGAAGTGCGTTCTTAATTTAAAATAATGTAGCTAATGTGCCCATTAGTCATTTCCATCACCAGACATACAATCTGGGCATTCTTAATAATTATTCTGTCTCTCTTGATAAATGAGTTAGTTTTAGCTATATTGTATTATCACTTCTTTCTTTGTGGATTTTCTGAAGCAACACTTGCGGGGTGGGTATATTAAGTTAGCAGGACTCTCTGCAGTGTGCGTTTTTTATTGCTCACCATCAGGGCATGTGCTGGGACCTGACTGCTCTCTGTTTAGAGTCTCATTAGTCAGCAAGGTGATGAATGATGCACAGCTCCCTCACCTGTTTTCCCCCTGCTTGGTAAAACTTTATGTGCCTGCTATTTTAATTATCTGAAAAAGCACATACTGTATTATGAGTTGCATTGTTGTTTATATGCTTATAATTAAATTATAAATCTCATTGCCTGAAACAGGGTCTTAATGAGGAATAATACATAGCTTAATGTTTTCTGACAAAGAAAGATTATCCTATATGAATGCAGATAACCCACTTTCTGAGTTACTAATATTTGAGTGGTATAAAAATGTTTATACATCATATTTGGGAGTTTCAGTGGACAAACTAGAGGAAACTGCTTAGTGGCCTAAATAATTTTAGTTTTCTAAATGTGTCACTGTGATTTTACATGGATGTTGATGTGTATATTTCAACATTATCTTACTTGAGTACCATGTTTTAAAGTTTCTAGTTTCAGACTCGAAAGAAATGCATTATGTCTTTAAAACAGGGCAGAAAACAGTTTCTTACCTCAACGGCATAGGAGCAAGATTAATAAGATCAATAAACATTTTCTGAGTGAAAGAGAGCAGTCTGATTTAATGATTTCCTTGTATCTCACCAGACAACACACAGTTTCATTATCCTGCGGTGTTTTACACCAGTGATCTAAGCACACACACATATTCATAGCTTCCTCTGACAGTTCATGCTTTATTCATGTCCCAGAGATCCTTTCCCAGCTCAAAGACAAATTCTATCAACTCCAGAAGAATGAGTTTTCTAAGTATTCTAATCTGACTTCCTTTATGGAGTTTATATCTCCCCCATTGGCTAGTTTGATATACCAGGTTTATATCTACGTCACTTAGCCATTGCTACTCGCTAGGAAATACTAATCGACCTTACTTGAAGATCTTAAAAGTGTTGTGCGTAGAACAATTCCTGCCACCAAGGTGTGGTCTTGCACGACACACTCCTGCCAGTGCAGGATAAGAGGCGGGGAAATCAGTAAGCAAGTGGTCTGGGAAATGGCCAGTTTTCTCCTAACCTTGTCACAGACCTCAGATATGTAAAAGGGTTTCTGTGGGAAAGAATGGAAAGAATATGATGGGCAGGAAGGCTGGTGTTGAGTTGGACATCTCGGAGGCTGTTTTTCTTTCTCTTAGTTGGTCTTTGCTGGGGTTATACATGGCCTCAGCTCCTGCACCATCCTGGAGTCCTTTTGAATACTCTGCTTCCGTGCAAGTCAGACATTCTTCTTTGAATTTGAGAAATAGATAGAGTCAGAAAATCCTTCTTCAAGGCTCTGATGTCGTTTAAAGAGCACCGCATATTCCTCACTCTGAAAAATAAGTAAGTAAAGGTCTCTAATTAACAAGCCTTCTTTCCTGGAATAGTTCATTATAGGAGTTAGTATATCAGTTGTTAAAGGGACTCTTCTTCACTTGTCCTTGAGGCAGAGTTTCATATATGAAGCTGGCCTCAGACTGCTCATGTACCCAAGAGTGACTCGACCTTCTGGTGCTCCTGACTGCTCACAGCTCAGCAGCAGCACACCTTGTTTATTGAGCTGGGATCTTACTTGGGGCTTTGTGTACACCACGCAAGCACTCTTCCAGCTAAAGAATTTTTTTCCTTTAGAAATTACAACTCTAAGCAGAGAATTGCTTTACCAGGGACAATTTTGTAAAAATAAATGTAATCTCTCAAATGGGAGAAAAAAAATAAAACGGCAACCTCTTTCCAGCTGCTCCTTCGCAATAGTGAAAACTAGTCTTTATTGGCGTTACCCCCACGACTTTAAAACTTGGGCCATTTTTCTTAACTGTCTTGAGTTTGTCTTTTCATGACTAAATCTAAAATATAGCAGTAATGATGATCTCAAAAAGATTTTTGTGGAAATCTAATTAGTACATGAGAGAAATATTGCAGAATAACATGCAAGAAGGAAACACACGTTGGAGTCATTCCTAATGTCCAGCCTTACTCTCAGTATTGAGGATAATGCTATATGTAAAAGTGGCATAGAAAGTGGGGGAGACAAGGACCTAGCATTTCAAAAAATACTGAATTGGCATATTAACTGTTTCAAGCTGAACTTTCCTAAGAACCATTGCCTGCAGAAAGGCCAGTTATTCTGTCTTTTCCTACATGCAGTAACCTGTAATTTTGGGGGGAGAAGTTCCCTTCATATACAAAGTGAAACCGATAGCACTGTTCACCTGAGGATGGAATTTGGTGCCGGGATGAGCCTAAACTCATGGCTTTAACCCTTAGCCCTCAGTAGTATTCCCTCCCCACCTCCTGACATCTCAGTGAGCCCTTGGAAGAGACTCCTCCAGTCCAGAGATCCGTATGTCCCGCCACTGCTTTACATCTTAACTGTTCTCTCTGAAAAAGACGAAGCGTCCTGTCTTAGGCCAGATTATCCCAGTGATCTAAGCACACATAGACTCTGAGCTTCATCTGACACTTGACTTTATCCATGTCTTAGCGATCCTTTCGAAAATTCCGAGATGACTTCTACAAACCCCAGAAGAATGAGTCATTAATTGTTGTTAACTAGAATGTTCTTTTTTCCATGCATCACCCTTGTATAAATGGAATGCCTACATCTAGCCGAAAAGCCTACGTAAGAACAAAAGTAGAGGACAGAGAGACTCTTTTTTGCTCTACCATTAGGTAGAGTAGAGCCAGGGTTAAATTGGTGGTGATGACCCTTTGTAGTGGACTTCAGCTTTCAAGCACCCAGTTCCCCTCTGTGAAGTGGGTTATCTGGGTTTTGTGTAGAACTGAGAGAAAATGCAGAGTATCTCTGTATGATCCATGGGACATGACACAGCTCCATGCTCAAACTGTTTATATTTTTTATTGTTATTTCAGGTCTAGTACATGAGATCCAAGCTAAACTGATTACCTACATTTTTATTTATTTTTAATTGTCTCTATTAATCAGCATTGCAATAAGTTTCAGGCCATAAGTGTTATGCTCTTTCCAACACATTACCTCTTGCCTAATTACTGTAGAACAAATCTAATCACTAAAAAGGTGTGTGTTCCAACCATAAATACTCACATAGACCCATTTCCTAGTTATTAGGTTATTCTAATTCTGCTGTCTAACTCGGTCACTTTATGTCGGTGATTCTCAACTTCCCCAGTGTTCTGAAATAACTTGAGAAGTTTTTAAAGTCAGCCTCTGTCATCCACTGTCCCATCTTTAAGTCGATTTGAAGTCGGGTTCCTGTGCTTAAGGGCAGGCATCCTAAGGTCGAGTACAGCTTTGTTTCCTCTCAGTTGCCTTCAGAGATTTTTCTCTATTCATGTACAGTCAGTTCAATTACTGAAATATACAAATACCAGAAAATGAGTGCCTAAAATTCCAACTTTAGTAGAAGCAAACTTTTCAAATGTCACAGCATGTGTGGCCTAGAGAGCTTGTTCAAGTGCTGTATCCATGTGCCCAGCTTGTGGTTTGATGGTTTTAGTGGGATGCTGTAACCTGCTTTTCTAACTAGGTTCAGACTGATTCGGAAGCTGCTGCTGTTGGTGCAAGCCCAGACTCTGAAAACAACTCTGAGGAATGACTTCACTCAGTAGCAGTTAGAAAGGTCTCAGAGCTACTCCGAATAGAGGCCATTCCCAACATTTGCAGAGAGGGGAGCATATTCTGTGTCTATGATTAATATGTTTTCATTAGTCTATATGAAAATTTTCTATTTACCTCTAAGCAGTTTGTTGCTTTAAAAAAAACATAGTTAATTCCAAATATTGATTTTTTTTCCAGAAGATTTTATTTCTCCTGTACCTCTTTCATACCAACCTCCCCCCCCCCTTTTTTTCTAGTTCAGTGTGAAGACAAAATAAATTTTGGCCCTTCTTAGCAGAGAGAAAAATGAAAGTTATTCTTAATTAAATTCAATTAAGAACTTAGGGGTAACTATTTAAAAGTAAAGCCACTTCCAGAAAAACATAGTTGTTTTGCCTTCAGGCAACAGGACTTTATTATGAGTGGCAAGGAACCTAGAAGGAAGTACCAAGACAGAGTCAAGACCCTTCCTCCCTCCAGATGAGAAAGAGGGAGTCAAGACCTCCTTTGAGGTCAGTCAATGCTCTCACTCATCTTTAGATCATGTGTCTCTGCCAGGCATTCACAATCAAACCCATGTCCTCTCAGATACCTGCTGTCCTAGGACCACGGGGGCCAGAAAATTGACTTGTGAAAGCAGTGTCTCAGTTGGTGGTGCATTCCACCAAGAACTGGGTGGTTTTAAGTATTTTATGTTCTTCCAAAGGTCCTTTAGTTTAAGGATAATTATGAGTACTTGACTGAAAGAATGTATCAGAGGTGGTAGGTAGGCAGTTTAGATACAGTTTATCTTAACCTTACCAAAACCCCTTTAAAAAGTACTTGTGTATGTATCAACTGAAGGTCTGGAAGTCAACTAAGCCTTCTTTAAATTTCAGTTTTAAGCATACAAAACCTTGATTTAAAACACAGGAGAGTGTACTGTTAAGTGCGGCCAATTCCTTTATTATAGTATGTAAGTATGCATATATATCTAATGATGTTTATATTTTACCATTGAGTATACTTTATATATAAATATTTATATAATAAATATTATAGATAAATCACCAGGAAATATTATGCAGTGACAGTCACGTGAGCTTGAATACGTGGCACACGAAAGTATTCAGATGTACAAATCTAGTGTTTACCATTTTCATGTTGGTTTGCTTTGTTCACCTGCTCAGACACTTGCTAGCAAGTCAACCTTGGCGCTTTTAAATTTATTTCTGTGTGTAGAACTTAGATTTTGGACAAGTCATAACATATAAATTCATACAGTGCCTCTGCAGACCAGCAATAGAATCAACTTTTCAAAGGAATTGACTTCCCAAGGTTTTTAACAAGCCAGCAGTCAATTTTCCTGTGATTGATCTCAAGACTGGATTGTTAGTGTGGGGCAAACCTTTCAAATAGCCAATTAATAAGATGTAAAAGTTTATGAAGTAGTTTGAAAAGATATTTGAAAATTACAGCAGGCCTATAGGTACTTTATCAGCCCCTGTGATTGCTAATCATTGTAAGTATTCAACTGGATGCATTGACTCTTTGAGTGGGAGTTGAAAGCATGATATAAAATTTGTAGACTTCTGCCAATAATTTTTAAAGGCTGCCCTGTCTCACTGGTGCATTAATTGCACAGTGTCTGCTGCTTGTATAGTAAAAGCTCCAGCTGATCTGTTCCGGAAAATGGGATGAACGATAATTGACTGTAGTCTCTTATTAACTACAGAAGGGACAAGATAGGACAATCCTAAGAATTCATTGTAATTTACGAATCTGGAAATAAGTGTGCGGCACAGCGTGGGTACAGGCAGTGCGATCTGGTGATTTGGCAATCACAACAAATTGCTTTCATCTTCAAGATGGAGAGTTGCACGTGTTCCTTTATGTAGTTTTGAGAACAGGTTCCCATTCGAGAAGACTCTGCAGAGGCTCATGTTGCCCTTTTATGCTGAAAATGTCAATGGGAGTTTCACATTATTAATTAAACAGCACTCTCCCTCCTTGTCATGCCATGCCATGGTTTTTTATGGAACATTTGTACAAAACAGTGATTACTGGTAATTGACCTGCATGCGTTGAATAATTTTAAGATGCAACCGAGAGTTTAATGTACCTTGTAAATTGAGAGGCTTCCAATTAAGTCGAGTTCTTAAGATAATCACTTTCAAAACTAATCAAGTAATAGGACATTAGTAAAGCTCCTATTGACTTAATTGTGACAAATTAATAAACAGATCCAGTGCAATTACTGTAATGGCTTTATCAGTGAACAGTTGTCCAGATTTTCAGAATAAATCTGTCCTCCTCCCCACACACCTCGGTAGTACAATAAAAGTTACATAAGCTAACTTAAGATACTAATTTCTAGTAGTGTATTGGGGGGAATCATACAAGGAGCTTGGAGGTTTTTGCTTGTTTGTTTCTCTTCAGCTCTGATTACATGTGCTTACACGAAAGTCAGGGAAGTGTGCACACTCACGACTGTGTAAGAGATCCATCGCTCTTGCTCTTTGGATCAACAATTGCGTGCTCTTAGTGCTCTCATTTGGTTTCGGTTGTGTGTGTGTGGGGGGGGGAAGTGTGCTCGCACTCTGTTTTCTTCTCCTACTCTGTCCTCTAGATAACGTCAATTTGGAACCTTTTTGTACCTGGCAGCCACCCTGCAAGTGGACATAGGAAAATTAATGAATTGTCTATTACGGATTTTCCATAATTTTAAAATATTTGACAGTGCCAATTCCTATAATGATGCTGATTGTATCTGAGAAAGATCAGCAGAAAGAAAGGGCAGCAGAAAGGGCAGAGGTATAAATCAAAACACACTAAACCATATGGAAGATGCTGTTTTCTTTACTATCACTCTATTTAAAATATCATCTCAGGCCTGTCCCCAAGCTGGGGTTCTCTTCTTTGTAGGTAGAGGATTGATAAGTCCTGTCAGTTTGACAGGAAGGGTATTTACAACAGGACCTTGAAATGAGAAGGGTGCTCTTAAACCAAAAGAATAGTTCACAAAAAAAAAAAAAAAAAAAAAACCTCCCCCCCCCCCCCCCCAACAACCAAGCCCAGGAGCTTGTGGCCAACTCAGCATCCTTTGAGTTTTCCCCAAAGTATGATGGGGGTCATCCTTACCTTTGGCCCCTCATGTAAAGAAGAGCATGTAATATCTCCATAGATTTGCAATTCTAACAGTTCTCCGAGTACTCGGTTTATAACGCGTAGTGCTCTGGAAACCAGGCAGCGTTCTAAAGTCCTGTTTTAGTGATTGTTATCATCTGGGACAACAAAGGGACTGGAATAATGAAGCCATCCAGCTGAAGAAGGATTATTTTAAATTATTGAAATACTCTGAAATGAGGCTGGAATAAGGAAGAATGTAGTGATCTCCTTAATTGAGAGGTATTGAGTTGTTTCTTAAATTTAGTAGGGGGAAAAGGGAATGTTAGAGTGTATTAAGGAGAGCACAGCTAGCTAATTGGTTGTGTGGGAATTGTTATTTCTAGTTGCGTGTATAGGGATTGTCACTCCACAGATGCACCAAGACCACAAGCAGTAGTCTTTAAACTCCTCCAGTTGCTCTCTTAGCAGTAAAATATTTTGTGTGTTCACCCAAAAACACAAGCATGCCTTTGTATTTATGAATTATGTATATATACTTGTGTTAATATACCATGATCGTCTTCAAGCTTTCAGAAACGAAAACCATAAAAGGGCAAGCAGTAACTGAAGAAATAGATATTTATGAACTATGTTAAAAATATTTTCATGTGGGCCTTTTACGTTAGAAATGAATTCAGAGAGAGTATTCCTTTTTAAATTTTTGAATGGGGTAGTGGGTGATTTAAAGCTTTGCTTTTTTTTGCTTTTAATATTTTTATTAGACATTTTCTTAATTTACATTTCAAATGCTATCCTGAAAGTTCCCTCTACTTTACCCCCACCCTGTTCCCCTACCCACCCACTCTCACTTCTTGGCCCTGGCATTCCCCTGTACTGGGGCATATAAAGTTTGCAACACCAAGGGGCCTCTCTTCCCAATGATGGCTGACTAGGCCATCTTCTGTTACATATGCAGCTAGAGACACGAGCTCTGGGGGTTCTGGTTAGTTTATATTGTTGTTCTTCTTATAGGGTTGCAGACCCCTTCAGCTCTTTGGGTACTTTATCTAGCTTCTCCGTTGGGGGCCCTGTGTTCCATCATATAGATGACAGTGAGCATCCACTTCTGTATTTGCCAGCCATTGGCATAGCCTCATACTAGACAATTATATCAGGGTCCCTTCAGCAAACTCTTGCTGTCCTATGCAATAATGTCTGATTTTGGTGACTGATTATGGGATGGATCCCTGGCTGGGATAGTCTTTGGATTGTCCATCCTTTCGTCTTAGCTCCAAACTTTGTCTCTATAACTCCTTTCATGGGTATTCTGTTCCTTATTCTAAGGAGGAATGATGTATCCACGCGCTGGTCTTTCTTCTTGATTTTCTTGTGTTTTGCAAATTGTACCTTGGGTATTCTAAGATTTTGTGCTAATATCCGCTTATCAGTGAGTGTAAATCTAGTGACTTCTTTTGTGATTGGGTTGCCTCACTAAGTATGATATCCTCCAGATACATCCATTTGCCCAACAATTTCATAAATTCATTGTTTTGAATAGCAGAATAGTACTTCATTGTGTAAATGTACCACATTTTACAGAAACCAAGACCACTCACCGTCATAAAGTTTGCATCTATGTTAATTCTTTCACAACAGGGCTTTAACATCTGTCCCAAGTGGAATAGATACAAAGGTATGTTGATAGAGTGAGCTCACTTACCTTTATACGTGGCCACTTGTCAAAACAGAAGTGAATACCAGAGGGGATGTCTGTGTAGCACTTTAGACAGCTTCCTTTCACCTCTTCTTCATTGCTTTCTCCATGTGCCTTAAAAAAAAGGTGGCTTGAAGAGTTGGGCAATAGTTTAATAGACAAAATGCTTTGCAAATGACCATGAGTATTTAAATTTAAATCCCCAGTACCCACAGGTGCAGTAATGTATACCTATAATCCCAGCACTGGGGAGGCAGAGTCAAGTGGATCTCTGGACCTTGCTGGCCGATCTAACCAAATCAGTGAGTGAACTATAGCTTTAGGGACAGACTGTGTCTGAGAAAGTAAAGTGGAAAGTGATTAAGGGAGATACCATGCTTCCCACCTCTGGCATTTGCATGCACGTGCACGCATATGCTTGCTCACCTACATTTGTAAAAGAAAGAACATACAAGTGCACAAGGAAAAGGGAGTATTGCCAGACTTTCCTAAAACACATATATTTCAAATGATTTTTTTTGATACACAAAGAATTTTCTTGGAAGTATTGCAAGAAAGTATTACTCCTGATACCATTTATTCTATAACTTAATAGGTGAATGGTTTGCATATATAATTATAATAAGTACATATGTATATACACACAGTTTTTAGGAATGTGTTCCAATACTCCTAACAGACTGCCTCTGAATGCTCAAGGTAGGAATTTCTAATTTTGAGTCTAATATAAATATGTGTTTTAAAAAGATGAACTATCTTACAAACATTTCCATAAACACCTGGTTTCAAACAAAGTATTCTCTTCTTAGAGCAGTTTCCTCAGTGGCCATTTATTTGATTCATACAAACTTGCAGCTTCTGGTTTGAAATAGCTGGTGTATTTCCCTCCTTTTTCTTTTCTTTCTTTCAAACTAAGCTTGTAGTCACAGGAAATATGCGCAAACTCGAGGATACTTCTTTTGTTGTGTAGACAGTCTCAACTTCAGTAGTTCTTGGGGTGATCAGAAAACCCCCTCTTCATGCAAACCTTCGTGCCACCCAGTCACCCCCCTGCTCTTTGGGGAGCACAAGTGAATGCCGTCATTTATCTGCAGTCTGTTAATGTAGGAAGAGCTCAAAGGCACAGCACCAGAAGTCACCAAGGCTGGAGCACATGGCCACCTTCCACCTCTCCATGCCCTTCTGTTGCCTCTCACAGACTCACCCATGGTCAGGAGCAGTGCATGTCTGAATGTTTAATTTAATGAAGCTTTCCTTTCCTTACTTTTAGATAAAAAATTTAGAAATAGCAGCTTTGATAGTTTCTCCTTGTACTCCAGAATAAAAGTCTTGCACTTGACTTCAAAGGCTGCTGCCATAAACAGTAAATATCCAAGAGTCATTTACCTTTAAGGCCAGGCCAATTTCTCATCACTTGGCAGTCCGTAATGGCCACGTTGTCTCATTATGTTAAGTGGCCTTTGATCTTGTTTAGATTGCTCTTGAGCACTTTCTTTTTAATTGGCTTAGAGGAAAGTCCTAAATTACTTTTAACTGGATGTAAATATTACGAGATTAAATAATCGGGTAGCACCTTCACTTTTCCTTGCCTTGATTTTTACCCACCTAGAGTGGGCCATGTCCAGTACTGTGCTCAAGAAGGGTGTTGGGTAGGCAGTCTTTCTTGGGTTGTTACTATTTGAAATAGCTCAGAAGGGCTTACACACAGAACCACTTAATACTGTGGAATAGACAATAAATGATGAAGGACGTCTGTGCTGAGTGATGGTTTTAAATGAGGACCAAAGTCTCCAATGTTTTTCTGTAGTTACTTTAAACTTCCCATCTGAGTTGTAATGAATAACGTCATGTTTATAATTGCATACAAGTTTAAAGAATAGAATCTACATAATGCGCATAGTTCTGTATAGAATAATCTTGAAGAATTATATATTTGCTTTGTGAGTTTTCCTAAAGGATGGTGGTAGTGCCTAGGTTCCTTTCCAATATAAAGGTTAAATAAATAAACTTATTACTCTGTTGATCCTAAGACCAGGCGATGATAAGTGTGCAAGCCGTGGGCATGAGACAGCTAGTACCAATGCCTGATGATTCTCTTACCCTCTACAGTCTTCAAAAGCTCAGCAGTTAAAACGGTTTGCTCTTCCTCTTGCACAGAGCCAGAGTTGAGTTCCCAACAACCACATTGGACAGTGCACAACCAGCTATATGTCCATTTCCAGGGAGATCTTCTGACCTCCATGGTACCTGTGCTCCTGTGCCCACACACATACACAAAAATAAAATATTTTTAAGTTAAAAATGGAAACCTTTTTCTAGCTTCTTTCTTATCTTAATATAAATAATAAGATTGTGGAAATCTCTTTGATCTCTCTTCTAGAATAATAAACCTGAATCTTTGCCTGGTAACTTCTGTAGAACTAGTTTTTCTCCCTCCATACAATCTTTATAACTTCCTTACCTTTCCCTTCCTCCCCATTTGTGAAACACATTTGTGAACACATTTGAAACTGTATTCAGCACAAGCCTGTGTGATGGAGAAAAACATTCCAGCACTTGCCTGTGTTCAGCTGGCCCTCTCCCTATTCTTCCTGCTGCTCAAGGCTCCTGTTCCTCACAGGTCCTCTTGAAACAGCTCACTACATCACCCTCACCTCCTATACACACTCTTCTGTGAGCTGTCTTCTCTCTCCGGTGAAACATCACAGCAGCACTAATGCATGAGTCTTGAATTGTGCATGAATCACTTCCTTTCTCTCCCTTTACATCAAAAAAAGTGTTTCCTGCCAACCCTTGTTTCCCTGAAAGAAACCCACACACACCTCCACTCTTATCCTCCCCAAAGATTGTGTTTTGAGCCCTCCCTCTTTCCTTCTCCCACCGTACCCCTTTTCTCTCTTGATGGTTCTTCTTTGATTCTCTCTAGTCCACTGTTCCCCATACTTCTTTTCCTTTCGGTTCCCATGTCTCCTCTCTGGGGGTAGGGAAACTATAAGAAACAGAAATATATAGGAGAAAATGTTTATTGTGGTAATCGTCATGTCTCCTTGCAGATACCAAGAAGCCTTATGTTCTTCCCTCTGCAAGCTTGAGACCCAGGAAAGCAGGAGCTGCCATTCAGTCTGACTTGGAGGGCCTGAGATCGAAGGGAGGGAGGCGCTGTATAGTGAATGCAGTTTAAAGGCTGAGAATCGGGAGCTCACACATCTAAGGGCAGAAAAAGATGGATGACCTAGCTCAAAGGAACGGAATCTCCACCTATGTGTTTTATCCAGGCCCTCAGAGGTCTGGATGGTACTCTCACCCATCAGGTGAGAGAGTAACTAATTCTAGTCTTGCTTTCCTCAAGGAAGGAACATTCTCAGGACACAGCCAGAAATATTTGACTAGCTATCTGGGTATCTTTTAAGTCAGGCAGATCAACACATAAAGTTGTTTACAGGCCTCATTATGGTTTGCTACAACAAATACCATAACATTTTTCATCTTCCTGGTTTCCAAGCCATTTCTCAACGACCCAGATGATTGAAATGTTTTTAAAAGAAACTTCTATTGTCACTTTCTTACCCATCTTTAGTGTCTAGTTGGCATATGGGGTGAAAACACCACATAATCTATTTTGGCTTTAAAAGTCATGGGGCTTCAGCATTTCCAAGGAATGTTCCCTCTCTGCTCGCCTTGGAAGAGTTGGCTAGTGTACCCTTCGCCCCTCATTCTCCATGGTGTAGACTTCCTTCTCTACTATTCACCATATCTGGAATGCTCTCCTGGTTGCATGCCAGTGGTCTGTGTCCAGATTGTTTGGTGTCTGGCAGAACACTGCTACCTCTGAACAGCGGTGTCCCCTGCAATGTCACCATTGCTCTGAGCACTGTGAGGGTGATGGCCAATGTGTTAGTGTGACTCTGAAGCATGACATGTAGCTCTTGTGGACCTGAGGAGCTACTCACCTGGGGAGTAGCTGATCTCTACCTTAAATCAGGGTAGAATCAAGTAGCTAAATATTAAGTGTGTGACCATAGGGGTGGGGTGGGGCTGCACTGACTCTCTCAAACCTTTGGAAGCAAAGGTACCCAGGATCGGTCTACTGTGTGTCTGTCTACTCCTTAATCCTGGCTCTGGTGTCATCTTCACTAGTCGATTAAGGCTTTAGATCAAGTTACAGTCGAGATCACTTCTAAACCTCATCGTATCAACCCCCACCCCACCTCCTTTCCAGACTGATCTGTTCTTAAACCAGTATTGTAGTTCACCATTCTTGAGGTCACCTTTGAGTATTATTCCCCAGTATCCAGTCTGTCATCAAATCCTGTCCACTATGTTTTAATATGATATTTTGGCACCTCTCATATACAAGCTTCTTTCCCATTCCCCTCATACTGACCTGTCTCAGCCCTGTCAGCTCAGTGCTGAGTTGGAACAGAAGCTTTGGAAACCATCTCCCTGATGCCAGTTTCTCTCTCTCTCTCTCTCTCTCTCTCTCTCTCTCTCTCTCTCTCTCTCTCCCTCTCTCTCTCTCTATTTTTAGTTGCATATGCATGAGTGTGTGCATGTGCACACATACACACAAATGCTAACTATGTAAGATGATGAATATGTTATTTAGCTCGACTCTGTTAACCATTTCAGTGTGTGTGTGTGTGTGTGTGTGTGTGTGTGTGTGAAAAATTTATCAAAATATTTTGTTCGCTTTAAATATAGATAACTTCATTAAAAATAATGGTAAACATACTACATTTGGCAAACTCTTCTTGATAATTTGTTAGCATGCAAGCATTTTAATTAAATGATTTGAGCAGGATTTGTGATCATGAGTCTTAGGTCCAGCAGTTATCAGGAATGTTAAAAGTAGAAAATTGTCATGGGACAATATGGAAATGTTCCCCTGAAACACAACCATGTGTTTTTCTGACTGCTAAATATATATATATATATATATATATATATATATATATATATATATATATATATATATGTACATATATATTATATAGTCTTGCCTTTGTTTTTAAGCTGTAGATAAATATCTTTGTGTGAAAATTTCGGGATTCCAGAAATACAGTTTTAATAATGGACAAATTTAATCCAACCATTACCTTCTTTTCTTTATTGCACTAAGTTGCCACAAGTGTTCACACATATAAGAAACCAGCTTGAGTAGAAATCAGAGGAGCAGGAAGTTCTTGTGACCCAGGAGACATTCTTGGGGCTATTACCTGAAACTCCTTGTTTTAAGTCATAAATGCTACAGTTAGGGCTTGGTTGTCTGTTCAGCTCAGTTCAGTTCAGTTCAGTTCAGTTCAGTTCAGTTCAGTTCAGTTCAGTTCAGTTCAGTTCAATTCAGTTCAGTTCAGTTTAGAACCTGGAGTTTTGCTTTGGGGATAGAGTCTCTCTTTGTATATCCCAGTCTCTGAAAAATTATGGGATTTTTTTTTTATTGCTAATCTTTGAGACAGGCTTTGCCAGATGCCTCCCCTGTGAATGTTGTTTTATCCAGAACAGCAGATAGCTTTCTGATCTTGCATTCCCTGACACCTGGATGCACTTTTGATAATCATTCATTTGGATGAGTGCTGCTATATGTCCTTCCAAATAGTCATCTAAGTGACTATATTATCCTAAGAAGAAAGATCTTGCCCAAGTATATTTAGAAGTAATTTGAAGGTAAGTCATTTATCGTGCATACTAATGAGAATTCTATATACTAAGTAACATCGAATGGTAGAATAACCTCAAGGAGTTCCCTCTGCAGACATTGGCATTTTTGCTTATCTTTAAACTTCTTTTTAATCAAGAAAGACTAGGTTTGCATTTGCCTGATGCTAAAGCATGGATCGTGGGACCGTGGTAGGGACGGCGGTGCAGTTACACATAACACATGCCGAAGAGTGTATACACATTTATTCTGCCCTCTTTTGTATGCTTAAAGAAGTTTACCATATATAAAGGTTTAAAACAATCACTGATGTGTAGGTCTGTTATTCGTATCTAGTTCCATCTTCACAGATGAGTGTGTACATCACTTGTATTTATACAGGGAGCTTAATATGTCTTTATCTACTGGTTTTTTTTAAGTTGTTTAGATTCTCAGTTTATGATAACTTCGTGACTAAGAAAGCAAGAGGTTCTTTTTTTTTCAACAGTTTCTTTTGTTTTTCTATTTCTTAGGCTAGATTTACTCCATGGTTTTTAAATTTTCATATATGTGTACTGTATTCACTGAATTCCCTCCCTTTCTGTGTCTCCCTCAAATCTATGATCTTTTCTTTAATAGTTTAATAGTTTTATGTATACATGATAAATATATATTACATGCTAAGTTCATTTAGTGTTACATATATGTATTTGTATAATATATAAATAAATATAAAATATACATATATAATATATAATTTATATATATAATATATAAAATATATGTATATAAATTAGGATTTACCATGTAATACTAGATAATTAGGGGGCTTAGTCCTGGGGAAGACTGATTTTCTGTAGCCCTTCATCTAGGAGTGGGGCTTCATGAGACTCCCCTATCCACTTTGAGGTGTCAACTGGTGGTGTTATTTCAAGGTTTTATTCTGCTCCACTCCCACTATATTCCCTGAGCCTTAGCGTAAGGATTGCATTGTAGATATTGCAGTTGGAGCTGAGCAACACATAATCAGAAATTCTTTGCATTTGACCAGTTGTGTCCTTCTGAAAAAACGCCTGTCTTCTGGGCAAAGAAGCTTCTTTGATATGGAGTAAGAGCTAAACTTGTGTGTGTGTGTGTGTGTGTGTGTGTGTGTGTGTGTGTGTGTGTGTGTGTGTACAAAGATACGTATGAAAAATGCACTTAGAGATTGCACTTATTTTGGGAAATGGTAACCGTAGGTTCTCCTCTAAGATCTTTGGACCAGCCAGCCACAGGTAACTGCTTACATTTATAGTACTAGTCATGAACTCCCTCCTAATGAGCAGGCTTTCAGTCTAAATATACAGCTGTTGGTTACTGCTAAGTGTTAAGTGCCACTATTGCACCTTTGGGGATATCTTGCCGTTTTGGTCATTGTTGTGATTTATAAGTGTCACAGCTAGGTAGGACTATTAATTCCTTTTGTCTCTTGGCAGTTTGCATGATACCTTCTGATAGCATGAGAGACAACCCTCACAGAGACATACATATCAGCTCCAGCTCAGTTTCTCCAACCCTGTGTCCAACACGTGTGGTGTTTTCAGCAATAGGGATTTAACTTCAAATTCTGAGAGGCAACCAAAGGCACTGGCAAAGGCCTAAATTATTTTATGCTCTCTGACTAACAACTGGAAGGGAAATTTCTCTTGTCTTATACTAGAGGTTTGGTTAGCTAGCATTATCACCCCTAGTATCATAATTCTATTTAATACACATGCATGTAAATACATATCACGTAATTTTAGTTAAGCATATAATATTATGATTGCTGCAGCTGTTTCAAGCATCCTTAGTGAGGTTATTTTTTTATCTAACCTGTGAAGCAAATGTGAATTGTTCATTCATAGATCTCTGTTTTCCTGAAAAACAAGAGCTCTATATATTCTAATAACATATTCCCTTATTCACATTTAAATAACAAACTTAGATGGTTAAATTTCCTGGGGGGGTGAAATAGGAACAAAAAGTAACAAAATGGTATTTAATAATGATCAATATATATTAATCAAATAAAAACCTCTTTTGTGTTGATACCACAGTGTCATGACATTTTCAATATGATCATTCATATTAACTAGAGTTTGGACATCCTTGTAAACAGGTGAAACATCAGTAGGTTAGAATGAAGATTATCAGATTCTTTCTCTTGAACTAAAGGTAAAACTTTCTTCAATTAAGTTAACAAGGAATAAATATGCCACTGAACAATCAATAAGTAATTACAGAGGAGCTGTATTACAACAGCGCTGCTGAACCATATCTTTACACAAGTTCATACATCGACATTATTTAACTTTTACTTAAATACATTAAACTGAATGCTACGCCATCAAACCTTTTCATAGCTTTCTCAGTTATAATTTACATACAACTTGTGAAGTACAGATTTCAATGAAATTGGAAAAATCTTATAGTAAAATCAAGACACACAACTTTTCACCATCCACAAAACTTTTCAGAAGACATGTTGCTTTCTCTTTATCTAAACCTAGGAACCACTTTTACACAAAGGGAACTATTTATCTTTTCTATCTGGTTTCTAATTACAGAATAGCTTGTAAGACTGTCCATGTTACTGTGTGTTTAATAGTTCTTTTTTGGTGAGTGATGATACATGAATACAATGAAGAACTCTTCACATGCTCACCTGCTTGTCTGTGTATACACTGTGTGTACATTAGAAGTGTTCCCCAGGCCAATGAACCTGGAGTTCCATATAATTATCAGCCACTTCTAATAGGTGCTGGAAACGGAATCTGAGCCCTCTGTAAGAACAGCAAGTGCTCTTTACCTCTCCCCCTCCCTGGACCATGCCTCCGGTGTCTTAGGTTTTTTTAATCGCCATCCTGGAGCTCTTATTACTGTCTTGTAACCTCCAGTATTTTCCACCAAGAATAAGGTAACCTTATTGGTTCCCTGTGGGTAACATATTATTCCTTTTCTGGCTACTTCAGAGTTTTCAGCAGCTAAGTGGGGGCTTCTGTGTTTTCACCCTGCTTGAGTTTGCTGGAGTTTTAGGTAGCAAATTCCACAGGATAGAGCAATTTCACAATTATGTGTTCATATTTTTTTAATACTTCCTTTCTCCGCTCCCAGGATGACAGCTATACTTTCAATGGGTCCCTTAAGCACTGCTCGTTTATATTTAATCTCTTTTCTCTGATTTTCATAATCATTTTTATTGATTTCTTTTAACTTACTATTGCTTCTGCCAATTCCTTTAGTATATTTCCTTTATTTCTTCAATGGTATTTAAAGAATTGCTTTGAAGTCATTCTTAATCTGACATTTGGACACAGTGACATCAGTTTCTGTTAAATATCCATCTACCAACCATAAGTGACATTTTCCTATTTCTGCACATGCCTATGATCTGGGTGTTAGGGACATGTTTAGCAGCAACTCATATGATCCTTTAAGGGTGGCTTGATTGTTACTGTTACAGCAGTCAGCTAACATTAAGTGCCAGCCATCGGCCCTGTCCTGTGGTGTGCAGTAGCTGGCAGCAGCAGCAGCAGTAGCAGCAACAGCAGCGGCAGCGGCAGCACCTCCAGCAGCAGCAGGAGCAGCTTCTACATCCATCCACTTAGTCCTTCCCATTGGTTTTGAACCTGGCATCCCTGTGATCCATGCTGTACTCTACAGCTGACTGTTCAGTCAAGGATCTGAGCAGAGTTTGTCCTCTGATATTTCAAACTATTCAGGATTTAGCCTTTTGCCTGTTGAGCCACTTACTGATGCAAGAGTACCAGCAGGGAGAAAAGCAGCATGATCATACATATCTTCTGATGCACTTTGGTCCCTTGGGTGCAGTAAGTGTCCCTCTGGTTTCTGTCAGCTGTTTCCCCCAAAATCCCTGGCGTCTCCCTCCTCTGTGCTCATGTGACAATTACACTCATATTTTTGAACCCACCCATTCCATGGCCTACTTATTTCTGAGATTCTACGGTATACACTTTGCCATCTTAAATTAGAAAAAAAAAAACAATACTTTCTAAATTCATATTTGTTAAGTTGCTGCTTTTCAGTAATGCTCTGTGCTTACGGCTGCTCTCGGCCACCTTCTAATCCGTTTAAATGGTGGTAGGTAGGCTGTTAGATATCACCCATCATCCAGATTTGCCCTTCCTTGAGAAGAGAAGTCCTTCCACTTTCTTTAATATTACTCAAGAAATTCTGTCTTAGAAAACTGTCTGCAATGCTTATATACTATTACATGGGCCATACGTTTTAAGGTAGTTCCCATTACTTTTTGTTGCTCTGACAAAAATCAGCATAAGGAAGGAAAGGCTATGATCTGACTTACACTTTGAAAGTACAATCATTCTTGACAAGGAAGGAGTGACAACAGAGCTGAGAAAATTGGCCATGCCATGTCCACATCAGAAGACAGCTCACTTCCCTTCTTGTTTTATTCTGCCTGGGACCCCAGCCCATGAGATGGCATTGCCCACATTTAGGATTGGACTCTGACCGTGACCCAACATCTCTTGGCAAGAAAGACAGTGGCTTGTCTTCCAGGTTATTCTATATTCTGTGATGCTGACAACTTTAATAACCACCATATCCAAGTGCTTTTCCATCTTAAAATTAGTGTAAATGCTACTTGGAAGCTGTGTATTTATACTAGAGATTATAAGTATTCTTACTGGGAAGAAAAATTATAACAATTTAAGGTCAGTTACTGAGAATGGAGTTATTGAATGAGTGGGTATGAATATGATGAATCCATTCAGTAATTGTGCTAAACAGTCCTGCAGAACGGCTATACTGGTTTTCAGTGCTACATAAAGGAAGATAATTGTGAATTTATTATAGGTGTGGATATTTTATGATTTTTCTAAAAAACTGACTAGTTGTATAAAGCGAATTTAAAAAAAAAAAGGTATTCCATAATAATCTGCTCAAGTAAAATCTTCGCCCCTCCATTCACTTTGGTGGGTCACACTTGGAATGGGTTTGTGGAGCCAGGACAGAATGGGATCAGGGCTTTAGAATTCTTAATCTCTGCTCTACTATATCAGTAAATATAAATCCAAGAAACTTTTTAAACATCTACTCTAAGGAACCAGCTCTATTTACAAGATATTTTATAGTGACTTTATTATTAATATTTTCCATCCTCTTCCCATTTTAACCACTTTATTGAAATACAGTCCATGCTTGATTCAGTTAATTCTGAGGTATAAAGGTCAGTGGGTTTTTAGTATTTTCAGAGTCTCACATCCACCACAGCTCCGCATCCCCTTGTATAGTAAAGGAATTAATTATTCCAAAAGGTGAATGACTACAGAATGAAGTTCCTGCCACAAGGGACCGACATTGTTTACCTACTTATTTCTTTTCCTCTCTCTAGCTTTTTTTCTCCTGAGTTTAACTATGATATATAGGAAACATTTTAAGGTAAATCGGGCATGCTAAATTGGAGGGAGATAATCATGGAAAATATTTCCTATATCAGTATGGAAGTAGTCTTGAGAAAATAGACATTTTTTTAAAGGTTGAATGGTAAAGAACAGCCACAACAATTAAACATTGTAAGGCAAACTTCTGATCAGCATGCAATTTTTATTATATACAACTCTAAGGAAATGCGCTAGGTAAAGAATACCACTCACATTTTGAGGTATGTGAGAAAGATACAAACATGAACTAAGCACTGTAGTATATAATACTGTATATTATAAGGAAACTTGTGAAAAAGATTATAGTGATTTGTGGAGAGTAGAATAGGAAATCCGGGTGAGTCCAGTACTGGGAGTAAAACAGCTTTACTTCTAAATCTTTGCAATGCTGTTTTCCATATTTTGAAACACTTTGTTTTCCAATAAAAAATACACAGTAATGACAGTAATGAGTGGGTAGGTGGGTGAATGGGTGAGTGGTTGGATGGATGGATGGATGGATGGATGGATGGATGGATGGATGGATGACAGAATATAGTCAAAAAATTCCATTAATGACTAGAGCCTTAAAAGTAGGAAAAAGACTACTTTAGGCTTCAGAGACTTTTCAGATGTGGGGGAAACACTGGATTTGTAGACCTAGTAATCATTTTGAATGTGATGACAGTGCAGCTAGAATTTGCATCAAGGGTGCCTTTAAAATGGACATATTTTACTGTATTTCCACATGTCAACATTTTCACCTGTTATTACCCTTTAAGCATTTCCATTGGATGTTTTTATTTTAAAGGACGCTATATTGTCAGCACATTCTGTGTGTTGTTTTCTTTTCAAAAATGTCATCATTTCTGAAATAAATAAATCCAGATTCACGATATCTCAATTTTCAGTGCTAATAAAAATTTACTCTCTTAGAGACATGAACTTAACTGCGAAATTTCTGATGTAACTGCCAGCCTAGACGGGAAGAGGGAAAAGGGCACCATGTACTATCTGGAAAGAATAGAGTACAAGTTGCAGTATTGTGTGGAAACCCACCAGGTCCTTAATAACTGCAGCCAGCCACTTGACCCTGCAGATGCCCAGCTCCTTCCTGTGGAGTTCATTAAGACTGCCTACATGGATATCCTGAAGAGGAACTGAATTATCTAAATGAACTCACATTTAGCATGACCTCATTTAAAGGCACTGATTATCCTTTGCCATGGTTTCTGGTGGTGATGGTGATGATGGTGATATTTATCTTTAAACTGTTGATTACCAATAGATCCAAAAAGGACTGAGCATTTGTGAACATTGTTTATATTTGTTTTACCTTTTTTTAATCCGCAATTCATATTTATATTTGTTTTCTTCTTTTCATGGCCACTTTCTTCTGTACTATGTCACTATCCCTATTTAGAGGCAAATTAAAGACAAATCTGATGAGAAAGGAACTTAATTTATTTTACATGCAAATAGAATATGTTGTGGAAGTAGTTTTAAATAAATTAAAATTTAATCAGGTCATCTTCAAACTTGCCAAATTTAAAATTTAAAAAAAAATCTTGGTCTATTAAATTTAATCTTTAGAATTAGACTCTGAAATTTTTCTATTAGATTTAATTCATTTGTTCACAGGAGATTGGCTTAGAAATTTTAAAAATCAAAATATTCTTTAGAAATACGATGTTTTGCCTATAGGAAAACATTTGCCATAGTGAATATGTTTAGGCCTAAAAACATTATATGGTAGGAAGTCACCCTAAAATGAGTATTTTGGAAAAAAAAAAGTTGTTCTAAAAGGGGATAGTTTAAAAATACATTTTGTTTCCTTTTTATATAGCTATTTAACAAGACAATTTTTTTTCATTTTTTATTAGATATTTTCTTCATTTATATTTCAAATGCTATCCCAAAAGTCCCCTATACTCTCCCACCAGCCTGCTCCCCTACCCACCCACTCCCACTTCTTGGCCCTGACATTCCCCTGTACTGGGTGGGGCATATAAGGTTTGATACACCAAGGGGCCTCCCTTCCCAATAATGGCTGACTAGGCCATCTTATAATACATATGCAGCTAGAGACACAAGCTCTGGGGGTACTGATTAGTTCACATTGTTGTTCCACCTATAGGGTTGCAGACCCCTTTGGCTCTTGTGTATTCTCTCTAGCTCCTTCCTAGAGATGACTGTGAGCATCCACTTCTGTATTTGCCAGGCACTGACAAAGCCTCACAGGAGACAGCTATATCAGGGTCCTTTCAGCAAAATCTTGCTGGTATATGCAGTAATGTCTGCGTTTGGTGGCTGATTATGGGATGGACCCCCGGGTGGGGCACTCTCTGGATGGTCCATCCTTTCATCTTAGCTCCAAACTTTGTCTCTGCAACTCCTTCCATGGATATTTCATTCTCTATTCTAGAGAGGAATGAAGTATCCACGAATTGGTCTTTCTTCTTGATTTTCTTGTGTTTTGGAAGTTGTATATTGAGTATTATAGGTTTCTGGGATAATATCCACTTATCAGTGAGTGCATATCAAGTGACTTCCTTTGTGATTGGGTTACCTCACTCAGGATGATATCCTCCAGATACATCCATTTGCCCAAGAATTTCATAAATTCGTTGTTTTTAATAGCTGAGTGGTACTCCATTGTGTAAATAAATGTATAACATTTTCTGTATCCATTCCTCTGTTGAGAGACATCTGGGTCCTTTCCAGCTTCTGGCTATTATAAATAATGCTGCTATGAACATAGTGGAGCATGTGTCCTTATTACCAGTTGGAACATCTTCTGGGTATATGCCCAGGAGAGGTATTGCTGGATCAATTGGTAGTACTATGTCCACTTTTCTGAGGAACTGCCAGACTGATTTCCAGCATGGTTGTACCAGCTTGCAGTCCCACCAGCAATGGAGGAGTGTTCCCCTTTCTCCACATCCTTGCCAGCATCTGCTGTCACCTGAAATTTTGATCCTAGCCATTGTGACTTGTGTGAGGTGGAATCTCAGGGTTGTTTTGATTTGCATTTCCCTGATGATTAAGGATGTCGAACATTTTTTCAGGTGCTTCTCAGCCATTTGGTATTCCTCAGTTGAGAATTCTTTATTTAGCTCTGTATCCCATTTTTATGGGGTTATTTGAATTTCTGGAGTTCATCTTCTTGAGCTCTTTGTTAATATTGGATATTAGCCCCCTATCAGATGTAGGATAGGTACAAATACTTTCCCAAGCCATTGGTGGCCTTTTTGTCTTATTGACAGTATCTTTTGTCCTGCAAAAGCTTTGCAATTTTATGAGGTCCCATTTGTTTATTTTTGATCTTACAGCACAGGCCATTGCTGTTCTGTTTAGGAATTTTACCGCTGTGCCCAAATCTTCGAGGGTTTTCCCCGCTTTCTTCTCTATAAATTTCAGTGTCTCTGGTTTTATGTGGAGTTCTTTTAATCCACTTATACTTGAGCTTTGTACAAGAAAATAAAAATGGATCAATTCGCATTCTTCTACTTGTTGACCACCAATTGTGCCAGCACCATTTGTTGAAAAAGCTGTCTTTTTTCCACTGGATGGTTTTAGCTCCCTTGTCAAAGATAAGGTGACCAAAGCTGTGTGGGTTCATTTCTGGGTCTTCAATTCTATTCCATTCATCTACCTGTCTGTTGCTGTACCAGGACCATGCAGTTTTTATCAGGATGGCTCTGTATTACAGAGTGAGGTCAGGCATGGTGATTCCACCAGAGGTTCTTTTATTGTTGAGAATATTTTTTGCTATCCTAGGTTTTTTGTTATTCCAGATGAATTTGCAAATTGCCCTTTCTATCTCAGTGAAGAATTGAGTTGGAATTTTGATGGGGATTGCATTGAATCTGTAGATTGCTTTTGGCAAGATAGCCATTTTGACTATATTAATCCTGCCAATCCATGACATGAGCATGGGAGATCTTTCCATCTTCTGATATCTTCTTCAATTTCTTTCTTCAGAGACTTGAAGTTCTTGTCATACAGATCTTTCACTTCCTTAGTTAAAGTCACACCAAGTTATTTTATATTATTCGTGGCTATTGTGAAGGGAAGACACAGATTTTTAACAATGTTTTTTATTAATTCTTTGAAAATTTTATACATTGTATTTTAAGAATATTCACCCCTCCCCCAACTCCTTCTGTAGCCACTATCTTCTTCCTCCCATCCTCTCCCACCCAACTGAGATCTCTTCTTTTGTTATTATTTCTTTCTTTTTTTTCTCTTTATTAGATATTTTCTTCATTTACATTTCAAATGTTATCCAGAAATTTCCCCTTACCCTCCCACATCCCCGCCCTGCTCCCCTACCCACCCCCTCCCACATAATGGCCCTGGCGTTCCCCTGTACTGGGGCGTATAAAGTCTGTATGACCAAGGGGCCTCTCCTCCCAATGTTGGCCAACTAGGCCATCTTCTTCCATATATGCAGCTAGAGACATGAGCCCAGGGGGAACTAGTTAGTTCATGTTATTCTTCCACCTAAAGGGTTGAAGACCCCTTCAGCTCCTTGGGTACTTTCTCTAGCTCCTTCCTTGGGAGTCCTGTGTTCCATCTAATAGCTGACTGTGAGCAACCACTTCCGTGTTTGCCAGGCACTGGTATAGCCTCCCATGAGACAGCTATATCAGGTCCCTTTCAGCATTATCTTGCTGGCATATGCTATAGTGTTTATTTTGGTGGCTNACCCTCCAGATCCATCCATTTGCCTAGGAATTTCATATATTCATTGTTTCTAATAGCTGAGTAGTATTCCATTGTGTAAATGTACCAAATTTTTTGTATCCATTCCTCTGTTGAGGGACATCTGGGTTCTTTCCAGCTTCTGGCTATTATGAATAAGGCTGCTATGAACATAGTGGAACATGTGTCCTTATAACCAGATTGAAACTCTTCTGGATATGTGGCTTTATGAGTACACTTTGTGTTGCCCAGCTAGTCTTTGGGATAAGGCCTGCCCTAGTATGTGGTCGACCTCCAAGGGATCTCTCCCCTCTCCCATCAGCTATTAAAGATTAATAGCTCCTCATGTGTACAACTGCTCTGTTGTGTCTGGAAAATAGTGTTTCTTTGATGTTGCCAATTGAGCCACCTCTGACTCTTATAATCTTTCCACTGGCTCTTCTACAAAGATCCTTGAGTTCTTTATATTTTCCACTGTGCATCCAACTGTCTCCAATTCTGAAATTTTCAGATGAGATAATCTTTGAACCCTCATCAGAGAATTTTCTTCTTGCAGTGGCTGTCAATTAAATCAGAGACACTGTCCCCCAAAACCAATGCATAGGTAATAGATTCTTTAAATGATGTTTCTATTAAGTACTTCTCATTGATTATTTAGCCATCTTGCTTGAAGATATGTGCCTGCCCCAGACAGGATAAGATTTGTGTTAAATTTTGAGGAGAAAAAAAACAAATCTCTGAACAAGATTTCTCTGGTCCTTTCTATTACATCATTTGATGTGTCAATTGTATCTATAGGTCTTTAATACAATTTGAATCATTTTAATTACCTTTCGCTAAACATTAAAGGGGATTTGAGCTTTCTTAAGAGCCTACATATTGGTGATTACATACCAATTAAATTGCTTTAAGAAAATTGGCTGTTAACAATAAAAATTGGTTAGATTTTTTTAATCTTGGGAATGCCTAACATTATTTCATTACTACTTGTCTATAATTTCTGTCTCCAAGTGAACATTTGGTGAATTTATTTTTATTGAATAGAGCTCTCTAAAATTGAAAAGAAAAACCAAATTTTAAAAAGGGAACTTTTTTTAAATGTCAGTTGCTTAATCTAAAATGATAAAAATATTTCTCTGGGACAAACCATGTGAGTTTCATGGCATTTTCTGTCTGTATTGTATCCTTTAATCCCTACAAGGTGATATCAGCAAGTATAGCTGTTTTATACAGTAGGAAACAACTGCTTTCCAAAGGTAAAGACTCATCCAAGGTCCCTCCTGAAATGTGCCTGATGCAAACATAACATTAAATGGTGGCTTGCCTGTCCCCTGATTGACCCACGTCTTCCCTGCCTTTCTGGATATAACATTCTCTGCTGTTGAGTGCATTCTGGTTTGTCTCTACTATTGGGAAATGTTGATGAAACTACAAAATCTCAAGAAATAAGAAATCAATTCTTAAACTTCTTCAGTAAAATCTAAATGAAAAAGGAATGTGGAAAATAAATAAACTTCAAAATACATATTCAGCATCCACAATTAGCAATACTATTGAACAAGTAAGCATAATGCATATAAATGCATTATGTATGGAAAACAATATATATATATAATATTAATGAAAATATTAATGTATGCATATTCTTTTCATACTACTATAATTTTTACTTTTGAGCCTAACTGAAAAGAGAAATTGTTTCCCAGACTCTCAGGATTTTTGAAGTGTAAGTTTGGGTGTAGAGGGCAGGTTTCTAACTCAAACACAGAACTCGGTGCATTTACAGTGCAGGAGGAAGATTTCAGAAGAATTCACCAACTAAAAATGAGTTACAACAGAGGCTAGAGAGATGGCTCATCAGTTAAGAGCACTGGCTGCTCTTCTGGAGGAGCCTGGTTCAATTCCCAGCACCCACATGGCAGCCCATAACTCTCTGTAACACCAGTTCAGTAACTCCAGTTCCAAGGGCTCCAACACTCTCACACAGACATACATGCAGGCAAAACACCAATGCACATGAAATATAAAAATAAAAATTAGCTACAACAAAGATAAACTTAACGTCAAAAGACAACACATGCGAATCATAGGATGGATAAAAGATGAAGTTTTTATATAAAATACTTTCTATGAGAGGATTTTTTTTTAATTTTTTTTTCTCTTTATTAGATATTTTCTTCATTTACATTTTACATGTTACCCAGAAATTTTCCCTTACCCTCCCGCGTCCCCGCCCTGCTCCCCTACCCACCCCCTCCCACGTAATGGCCCTGGCATTCCCCTGTTCTGGGGCATATAGAGTCTGTATGGCCAAAGGGCCTCTCCTCCCAATGATGGCCAACTAGGCCATCTTCTTCCATATATGCAGCTAGAGACATGAGCGCAGGGGGAACTAGTTAGTTCATGTTATTCTTCCACCTAGAGGGTTGAAGACCCCTTCCGCTCCTTGGGTACTTTCTCTAGCTCCTACCTTGGGAGTCCTGTGTTCCAACTAATAGCTAACTGTGAGCATCCACTTCTGGAGGATTACAATAAATATTCATGGTTAATGTGGCATGATTGTAACATTCTTTTAAAATGAGAAAGGTCCACCTGCCTGTCAGTAGAAGATGGGTTTAATAAAATGTGATTATGTACTTTATAGAATGCTATTATACAGCTATTAAAAATGATTATCCCAGAAAGATGTCTGTGACAAGCACTAATGGAAACAGACATGTAACTAAGTAATGTACATAATACAATCCCATTTTTGTTGAGGATGGCAAGCCCTGTGTATGAGAAAGAGAGACACTCAGTGACAAAAATATGAGGAAAAAAAAGTCTTACAAGAGTAAAGACTTATTGTTAGCTTCCTGTTTCAAAGGGCCCAGGCCAGACTCAGCTGGCTTTCTTACTGTGGGTCTGTGATGAGTCTCATCCTGGGGGCCAGGATACAGTAACAGGCAACTGAGAGACAGAGAGATAAGCAACACAGACAATATGCACTTTTGAGAGGCACAGGCCCAGTGACCTGCTTCCTCTAACAGGTCCTAAACCCACAGTTTCCAACACTGTCCAGTGTAGTAACAACGTTATGAATCCATCAGATTAACCTTTAGTTGATCAAAGCCCTATACCTCAATACATTGCATTGGGGACAAAGCTCAGAAGCCTTTTTATGAGAATATGTCATGTCTAAACCATAACATATGAGCCTTTATGAGCCTCTCAGAATGAAAAGTGGCATTTAGTCCATCTCCAAAGTTTGTCAGTTCCTCCAAGGTTTCCAAAGTCTCAACTGTTCCAGCAATGCTCCAAAGGTCAAATTCAAAGTCTCCATGAGACTCAAGGCAAATGAATGCTAGACCTCGATCAAAGGAAAACAACTTATATATTTCCACCATACAGTATCACGAAGTCACTATTCCCATTTTGAAACAGGGAGAAATGGGGAATACAAAGGAGTGAGAGGAACAAAGCAAGCTTGACTCCATCAGGATGAACTTCATATCTGGCACGCAGGCACACAAATAGATCTAGTAGCATGAGCCTACATAACCACTTTCCTGCACAGGCTGTACTTATTCCCTTGTCTCTTTCCCCTAAAGACACTGCATTGCCAGGATGGAACTTCTGGGGCTCTCCTTTGCTGTCTCCTTTTATTTTCTTAGCTTCATGCTTCCCCCTCTCAGGAATTACCAACCAGCTTCCCCACACTGCCACACAGTGCTTAGCCTCCAACTCTTTCCATTGAAATCTGGTGGAAGCTTCCAGGGATGCACACCTTTTTAATTTATTTACTTATTCATTTTACACCCCAATCACTACTCTCCCTTCTGGTCCCCCCTCACATAATCCCTTCCTCACCCCTCCCCTTCTCCCCTGAGAGGGTGACACCCCCCCCCAGATATCCCACCCACCCATCCACCCCACACACACACATCAAGTCTGCAGGGCTAGATACTTCCTCTCCCTCAGCAGCCAAACAAGGCTGAGGAACAGATATGACAAACAGGCAAAAGCTTTAGGGACAGCCTCCACTCCAGTAGTTAGGGAACCCACATGAAGACTGAGTTGTACATCTGCTACATATAGGATGCATGCATATCTTTTAAATATGTCTACCAACCCAGAATTGTGGGGCTAATTCTAAGATCTACCGCCACTTCAAGGTATAGTCAAGCCCCTTTGAGCCATCACTGTAGTGACCTGTGAATAGCTGGATTCCACGAATGTATCCTGGAAAACAAACTCCTAAGCAGTCCAGTGGCACTCTGTTCTGACAAGAAAGTCTTTCAAATTAGTTTATATTCCTTCCCTTTGTGGAGGTGGAATCTATAGTGAGTTCCTCAGGTACGCCTTAAATATTCTTCCCACTGGCCTGAGGAAAGGTACAAGGCTTTTCATTGTCTTTAGCTGAGACACTTTCCTTGGCCCTTGATTTACTCTCTTATTTTGCAGCAAAACTGTATTTAAGGTATTTCTACTCAGCTTTGTGTGCATGGTTCTTACTGTAAATCTTGCTAAAAGCAGCTTTAGGATTGATTACTGGGGTGTGTTGAAAATTTGTACATCAGAGTTAAGAGTATCCTGTTTAAATGTCCGTAAAATATTGGAATATGGGCAAAGCGTGCTCAAGTTTTGTTTTGTTGTTTTGTTTCATTTTGTTTTTCTAGGCCATAACTCGAATGCTTTGTAGCCTGCTGCCAAGTAGATTTTGCCTTCCCATGTAAAACTTCATGAATATAGTCTTTATGTTTTTGCTTCAGGGTTTTTGTTTGCATTTCCATTTTTGTGTTGAGACAGGATCTCATGTGACCCACGCTGACCTCATACTTAATAATTAAGAATGACCTTGAACTCCTGATTCTCCATTGGCCAAAGCCCATATGATTCAGTCATTTCTCCTAAAATGGACATTGTGTTGGAAGCCAAACATACATACATGAGCCTGTTTTAGTGAGAGCAGTATATCCAGACTATGAGAGTATATGTTAATCTATTTGTCTGAAAGATTAATGGGTGATATTGTTATGTAGACTTGGCTAGTGAAGACTCAGGGCTAATTACAGATAAGGGATAATATAATATCAGTCTCTAACAAAATCATTTATTCATTGTCTCCTGCATAAAATGAGTATTGTGTAATTTTTAAAAATTTATAAAGAATCTAATAAAGGCAAAAGAGGCAGTAGTACCTATAGGAAAAAAAAATATTTCTCAAGAAAGGAAGGGAATTGTCCATTAAACATTGGAAGGTTGTAGTGAAGGATGCATGCATGTAAGTCATGAAGACACTAAGATGTTGCTTTTTAGCCTACAGGGCTGAGCAAGTTTTTTTTAAGATTACACAAATGCCCAATTAGTGAGCAGCTGGACCTTTCTGATGCATATGTAGATTACAGGGGTAAGCTTTAGAAGGAAATTGTTGCTTAGGGGTCATTAAACTTGAAATGCATACTCTCTGCACTGTAGTTCTACATATGGGACTTTAATGTGAAGACCAAACTCAGCGCTGGAACGTAACCCCAGTTTTCTTATCTGTCTCTGGCACTAGCTGCTAGTAGAGCCCCAAACCTGCCTGCTACCTGGACAGTTTTCGTAATCACTTTCTGTCTTGTTTTCATTCGGCCCTTCCTCCTGTAGTCCATGGGATGGATCTGTAGATGCAGACCTGATTGGATCCTCCACTTGGACTTCCCATTGCACTTAGAGTAAATCCCAGATCTTGCCCTTCTTAGCTGTCAGGGAATTCGTGCTGTTGGATGGTTTCACTGGCAATCTTCTATCCACATGCGATTGTCCCCACCTGAGGACAGAGGTCCCTCCCACGACCACCATGGAAGTCTCCCCTAACACAGGCGCTTTCCAGCAAACCAGCCCACAGAAGCTACCTACTGGGCTCCATCACATCATCTTGCTTTATTTCCTTCTTAGCATTTCACATTACAAGATAATTGTGCTATTTTTCACATTTGGCGTTCTGCTATTAACTGAAGTAGGTAATCTGAAATTCTAAGAATGCACATTTTCCTCATGGGATCTAAGAAAGCATTCTCATTTTGAATGAACGGGAAAAATAGCCCATAAACACCATTATTGTTCTTAAATTGACATTCAAGGAAAAATCAGGCACTTACTGCAATCATAAGATATGTTGTACCAGGAGTAGACCCAACGTGAAGCCCCGGGCTCCTGCCATTCACTTCATTGTACAGCCGTCCTTCTCCAGCCAGATCTATGTGCAGAAGTCATGTTGACCAACTAGAATTTGTCCAGAGCTCACCCTTGCTTTTCCACACTCCTCAGAACTCTGTGCCTATAACTACTTCACATCCCCAAAGTTTAAATGTCACAATGTCAGAATTCCCACAGCCTTTGCCATGTGCCTTTACCTGATGGCACTTGAAGACATAACTCCATTCACAGGACATTCAGGGAGAAGACCTTGGCTCTTTTGCTCCTGTTTTCTTCCTTATCAAACGTTAAGCCCATACAAATATTTTGATGATTCTTTCTCTGTACAAGTTGTTAAGCTTAGTTATGCTACCAGTATTTTTCAAATAACAAAGAATCTTTAATCACTGAAAATATGTAATCTTATAAACTAAATGTGTACATTGCCCATACATAGTAAATACGTTAGCTGTAAGTAATGAATCTTGCTTTAAATGCTTCCTAAATATGATTAAAAGCCATTTGAATGCATTAATGGCTCCCATATATAAATACAATAATTGTTAAATTTCGGCACCTGTTCTGAGACTGTCTATGCAGAGAATCAATGGGGGCAAAGGAAACAGATGTATCCTCCTGTCTTTGATCTTATTCTCCAGTCAGCAGGTGAACTAAGCATGAAAAATTAAACACACAAGGTGTCACAAAACTATGTGTGTTGTGATACATGGCAGACTGTCCCACAGCACTGGCTCTATGTTATGTAAAGAGGTTCCTGAGGACAACCAGGGCCACCATTAAGTGCGGTTTGGTAATTCGTGTTCTTTTAAGAAGAGTATCTGTCTTTATTGTTGGGCTCTGGAGTCTTAATTGACCTCTTTCCTCTTTGTCATAATTTTTATCTAACACCTTGGTTGTCAAACTATTTCATAACATACTATTTCATAAGTGCAAGCTGTAGGCAGCTCTCAATACCTATCTATCATCCCTGACCCCGTGAGTTCATGTGTGTGTGTGTGTGTGTGTGTGTGTGTGTGTGTGTGTAGGTCACTCCTCATGTGAGTTCCACCTGAGTCTCTCATCGACCTGGAACTTCAAGTGCACTAGACTAAGTGGACCAGACAGTGAGCTTCCGGTAACCCACCCCTCTCCATCTCCCATGTGCTCATGCTGGGGTTGAGGAATGCATCACCAAGCCCAGCTTTTTATATAGTTCCTTACGATCCAAACCTGGGTCTTCATACTTGGAAGGCAACCACTTTAGCAACCAAGGCCTTCCCCAGATCTGTTTGTTTTTAACCACAAACCAGGCATATACTGTATATTACTTCTACATAAAAATTTAAATCTAAGGAATGCTACTATTTTAAATTATAAGATGGTTTGATTAATGGTTGTTTCTTTTCTTAGTTATAATTACTTTATATGCTAACAGGAAAGGCTGAGCTTGTATAAGAGAGCCTTAAAAGAGCACCCTAATTACTAGTGTGGATTATCTAAACATCATCTGTTTTCTTGAACTATTTTTGCAATTAATTTGTCATTTGAGAATTTAAAGAACGATGATGGTATTTACATTTTCTCACTATAGATTTTTCAATATTCCATTTGCTGATCTTGCCTTAGGAACAACGTATTGCCCATCTTCTTTTGGCATCAAAGAAGGAATCCTCTTGCAATTACTCCCAAAAGTCTAATATCTGGAAAACAAACCAACAGTGAATATCTGAGTTCAGCAATGGGGTATCAGAGTGTTCGGTAGAACGCTGAGAAAAACTCACTTTTAAATATATATATATATATATATATATATATATATATATATATATATATATAATCAAAATCCACTTGATTTCTCAAATAAAAATCTTAACAAATACCTATAGAAAAGACAGAAATGGCCCCCGTCTCCCAACTGTGTATTCAATTTAGCTGACCGGACAAAAAGTAACTTAATTGAATTGAGTGTGATATTTCAACCCTTAACACTTTCACTGAAGGCCAGGATGATTTTAAAAGTACCTAAGCATATTTTCAACAGAGTTTGATGTCATATCACACAGATATTAGTCTGTGCTGGCACAGAGTAAGCACTCGGTAAGTTAGACGTGACTGACTGGCTCAGTCCCACTCACTGAGTTTGCCAAGGGACATCTGGAAATACTTATTTTTCAGCCTGTTGAACAAAGTCATTTAATAGTATCCTGATAGATCACAGATTTTTCTGCAAAATACTAACATTACTTCTGGCAAAACTGATAGCAAGCTATTCTTTCCAATAGAAAGTGCTCCATTGCTATACCTATCCTAAGGTAATTGATGCCAGACCTTCAACTCTTATGGAACAAGTAAAATATCCCTAATTATTAAACTGGGGTGTAGACATGATCAGAGCATATCATATGCATTTATGGAAATAGCACAGTGTAGCGCATAGATTTTTACCATTGATAGGATGCATTACAAGGAGCTGTTTTAAGTATTTTCAAGAAATCAGTCAGTCAAGGTTGGCTATATATTTATTTTCTTTGTTTGATTGTTTTTATTACATTTTTATTTTCTGTGTGTGTGTGTGTGTGTGTGTGTGTGTGTGTGTGTGTGTGTGTATGTGTGTGTGTATAGCTATGTTTATGTATCTGTCTGTATGTGTCTATGTGTGGTTTTTTACCTATGCATATGAGTACCACAGTGCATGAATACAGGATATCAGACAACTTGTCAGTCAATTCCCTCTTTCTTAGGGATTGAACTCAACTCTACTCACTGGTCAGCAGCTGTTACCCACTGATCCATCTCATAGACCTATGTTTTGTGTTTTAATTGATTGTCAGGGGATACCTACATAGTACCAACAAACACAATATTACATCATTCAAAATCAAGTTTGTGGTGGAAACCAATGTAACATTTTTGTTTTAAAGATTAACTGTTCATCGAGTAACTCTATTTCTTAGCAGTGTAAAAAAAAAAAAACTGGGATTATGCTCATGGCACAGATTAGGTATCTCTGTCTTGAGGATCTTGAGAGCTAATAGAAGTGAGAGGTACTGGCCACATACCCACTGTAGCAGCAAGGGACAGTGATGCAGAAACTGGAGAATTGTTAGATTTCACAATGTATCCCATGGGTGACCCTTAGGTGAACAATCATAACCAAGTTTTATTGCAATTTCACTGTCTTGCAGTGGTGGTATGTGTAAAACACAGCAGTGGAATGGTCATATTAAAAGTTTAAGTGTGTGAGAATTTTCAGGGGCTGACTGGAGAACCATGTGAGTAGGGGGCTATTTTCAAAGAATGTTCTATAGCATGCTTCTGTTCCATTCGGAAGTGTCTGTGTACAGATGAATACCATCATTAACCTGCTCAGGTTTAAACGACCTAGTGCCATGGTTTACATCAGATAAAGTGAGGAAATTCCCACAAGCTATAGATGTCTCTTTCCATGTGACAAGACATCAGACTGGCCATTTGCACCTCCCTTATACATTTCTTTATCAGTCATCTTCTCAGTTTAGACAATTAAAGTAACATCTTCCAGGTGGAGGCTACGTAGTTTTTTTCTGTCTGAAAATGAGTTAGTTTAAAAAGGTATATCTAGACACATCATTGAACTAGCAATGGTAGCAGGAAATAAATGTAAATGTGCTTCAGTGCCCATCAATAGTGTTTCAAGTTTTACATCAGCCATACAAGCCAAATGTAGTGGCATAAGCCTTTAATTTCAGAACTTGAGAGGTTCAAGCAAGTGGCTCTGAGTTCAAAGCCAGCCTGATATATTTATTGAGTTCCAGGCCAGTCAAACCTACATAATGAGCCCTTTTCTCAAAAACACAAGACAAAACAAAAGTAAATTAGTGAGAGTATATCCATTAATTAAGAAACCACACAACAAAAATAAGCGCGTGCATCTTTTGACATGGAAAAATGAAAGAAATGTAACAGGTACTTAATGCCATGTCTAGAATATGATTCTGTTTTTATTAATGTAAAGTGGAGAAATATATGTGCCCACTCATGCATCCTACATGCACCAAAATGTCTTCTCATGAGGTTTTTTTGGTAATTTTTCTTGAACCCAATAAAATTCACCTAAGAATTCAGAGAAGGCTGAATTCATCTAATCTCCTGTTCCTTGACAGCAGTTAGCAATAAGATCGTACCCGAGGGGCAAGCAGGCAAAAAGGCATATGGACTATTGGGATCACAGTGGAAGGTTGGGAGATGTTTCTTGACACCTCTGTCTTTGTAACTTACAGCCCCAAATTTAGCTAATGAGACCCAAAGAAGAATATTAAGAATCAGAATAAATTAAAATAATCTGAAATAAATATATATGATGAAATTGAGCAGAATATAACAAATTTTGAGTGTTATGTTGGACGTTGTGAAAAGTCTTGTATGACAGTGTTTGTTGGCAGTGGGCTGTTCCGTCCTGTTCACACTCCAAACTGGATTTGATTCTGTTTCTTCTCTATAATTCTAATGTAACTTGTACCGCTGGCAACACATGAATACGGCTCCCAATGTTAAGGGTCTTATGTTTGTTGTAACAGGATGTAATTGTAATTTACTCTCAAATATATTTTTTTAAATCTCAAAAAAAAAAAAAAAAAAAGAAAAAGAAAAGTCTTGTATGAAAACTCTGGAGAGATTTACGCACACAAAAGCTGCTACTTAGAGGTGGTGTCTGTGATTGTGAGTCAAAGGGCCACCCTGAATCAGCCGCTCTTCCCTGAGGGCATGGTCTTCTCTTTTGGATTTCCTATGGTAGACTTCGGGACAGTCTTGACCTGTGTTAAGATGGTAGCCCCTGGGATGCAGCTCTTACTGGGTTCTTAGCTCTCTGCACACCTCTGCAGGAAGGAGGCATCAGTCCCATAGAGTTGAAATCGCCACATCTCTAAATTGATTATCTTTGAGGATACAGCTAAATGAAACAATCATTGATGAAATTTCTAATTATTCTTTCCTAATTTGTGCTTTTAAGAAAATCCAAAAGAAGTAATACCAGATTAATTTCCTCTATTTATTCAGCATCCCTGTGGGCCATTCCATTTGCATACTTGAGTAAGACTTTAGAGTAATATATAGGATGTGGGAGGTTTTCTTACACAGACTGATGGCTCTGTCACCCCAAGGAGTGAACTGGATGCAGACTGTTGTCTTAAAGGAAGTTTATTCACTGATCAGCTAATCAGAAAGCATTCAGGCAAAAGGACTCGCAAAGATTATGGGTTTTTTTTTTTATTTCTTATTTTCTTTTAATGAAAATTGTTCCCTTTTCTAATTTGCACAGAATAAGAAGCCACAGGGAAGGGTAAATTGAAAGTCATAGCTAATAGACACTGTATAACTGTTTAATGCTTTGTGCATATATATATATATATATATATATATATATATATATATATATATATATATATATGAGGCTTAAGGCTCATTCCAGCTCTGTAAATTCTGCATTTGTTGTATTTGATCACACTACGTTGCCAACTGTATGTACTACTGACCCAATTTTATCTGGGTAGTGACGATAAAACATACTCCCGTGGGGTAAGCTCCACTTAAGATCATCTTGAAAGGGTGCACCGTCAATCCAGAATGCTCATCTGGCTACTTACCTCATTACAGGCTTTAGGATGAGTTAGCTTATCTCCCGTGGGATTCCGACAGGAGTGGAATGGGTCATTAGTGGTGTGTTTTCTTCCTCTGTCTCTATTACCCCTTATTCCCAAGCAACAGAAAAGGCACACAAAACCCGATGTAAATCAGAGCTACGAGGTCAGAAAATGATCACCCCTTAATGCTTTCAGTACAGTAGAATCAGGATGTCTTGCCTCTACTAATAAACTGTATAAACTCTATCAAAAAAAATACTATTTCACGTGTTTCAAAGGACCCAATGAGTCCAGTCTTTATTAAAGACAGTTTTGTATTTTCACTTGCTGAAGACAACTATTTTTTGTTGTGATAAGCTTTATTTTCAGGTATTGATGACCTTAGTAGAATATTGGCCATTGAAGCTAAGTACAAGGTGAAAGATACAGATCAAATAGTATTCATGCTTAAAGTAGAAGAGCAAGACACTGGGGAAAACAGAAGTACGTGAAACTAGATGGACAGGGAAGTTCAAAACTCTGTTCCGGGATTCTTTGAACCATCCCTTTGGCAGCTGCCCAGATCATGTTAATTGCCACTTTGTGTATACATTTTTATAGACTGACTCATCATTTTGGCTTAAAATATAGATGTTATAACAAGGTTGGGAATATTTAAATGGCCCTCCCTTTCAGGCTTGTCTTATGAAGTGAATTGTTTTATTTTGTTTTGTTTTTTACACAAGCTATTATTTTGCCTTTAACATATTTTTCTAGAATATTTTTTTTTTTTTTTTTTTTTTTTTTTTTTTTTTTTTTTTTTAATTTTTTTTTTTTTTTTTTTTTTTTTTTTTTTAGTTTTTCGAGACAGGGTTTCTCTGTGCAGCCCTGGCTGTCCTGGAACTCACTTTGTAGACCAGGCTGGCCTCGAACTCCGAAATCCGCCTGCCTCTGCCTCCCAAGTGCTGGGATTAAAGGCGTGCGCCACCATGCCCGGCTTAGAATATTATTCTTATGAAACAGGCCAAGCGAAGAATGCTACAACTGGGCCATGAAACAACATTAAAAGCATCTTCAATCACCCACTCCTACAGATAAAAATAATTTTGGACTGAAGAACTAAAATGTTTGGCTTATGATATAGCAGGATACACAGGATACCCTGACTTCTAAATCACAAGAGAAGACCTCTCGAGGGATTCATTTTCCCTTTCCCAGTCTGCCCTACTTTTATTCCTATAATGGAATTTTGGCTTTAGGAATGCATAGATTCATCACTAGACTCAGAATCTGGAGCAAAAAAAGACCTGTAACTAGGCATGGTGGTTCATTCCTGTAACCCAGGCACTTGGGGGACAGGAATCACAAGTTCAAGGCCACCCTAATCTTTAACATGAGTCCCATGTCAGTCTAGGCTAGGCTCTGTCTTTTTAAAAATGATAAGTGAAACAATCTTAGAAAGGTTTCTGCTGATCCCTCTCTGAGTGCCCAGAATTTGGGTTTGACTTACGTGGTATGCAAGAGTAGACACTGTCTCACAGGTCACACGGGTCTCTATCACATGGTGAGCCCCATCCACTCTCCTGTCCACTGCCGGTCTTTGTACGTCTGTCTATGAGATCCAGATTGAGCTATGCCCTTTCTGACTTCTTCAACTACTTCCCAGTTGCATATTTAAGGACCAGAACAGCTATCCATCTTGTAAATAATTTGTACCAAAATACATTAATTCTGTGTTCTGAGAGATAATCAAAGCCATTCTTTCATATACACACTTATCATAAACCCAGCTGCCTTTCACATCATATAAATTACAAAGAACAAAGGTGTCGATACTCAATAAATTTGAGTTTTATTTAGTTCATTTAGGTTGTTTAACTGGCACTTCTAAGGTGCCTCCACATGTTCTATTCCCCTAAGTTGAAAAGCATCAGTTTCTTGGATTCTGGAAGGTGGGCTGGACTTGTTCACTACATCCTGATTTCTTCCTTCTCTAGGATGAAGCTTTCAGTCTGTCTTACCCTGATATGGCCTTATGTCACAAATTAGTTTTTGATGTTTCTCCTCAATGGAGGATTTTATACTTTTGCTCAATAGGTTTGACTTTGGTGATGAAATGTACAGATAATATGCCCTAACAACAAATGACCAATTGGTACATGCACTGGCCACGGTTAACCAAATCTGAAGGTAACTTTACATTACATCTGGATAATTTAACATTCCTTTTATTAAACTAACATACTCCAAGAATTGAATCTTTAGGAAATTGTCTAAAATGAAGGAATGCAAGCTTTTCAGTTCTCAGTGTTCTCTTTGACTAGGTGTACCAAGCATACTTGTGAGCTTTGAAACAAAACCTGAACTTGGCTCTAAATGGATAGAGAATAAGAGGGAGGCTGGCCCAGCGTTTCCCGTGCCAAGCTTCCTCCTCCTTCAGGCTCCACATTCTTCAGCAGCCTGACACTAGAGGCCATGAAAGGGCTGACGAGGTTTACCTTGTAAAAAGGGGTAGCTTGATAGTTGAAGGATCACCAAGAACACTTAAAAAGAATCTGTGTTCAAAATAGGAAAACCAGCCTTTCAGCCAACTTCGGGTGCCAGGCTCAGGTGTGACAGCCACTGTGCTTGCCACCTCTCTCCTTATGACCATGAGGTCAGACCCTGTCCTAGGTACCTTCCGCTGTGGACATGGGGCCAGCTTCACCTCCTCACTGCTCTCTCCCTCCCTAATTCTTCTTCTTTAACTCAACTCTGGGCTCAGAGGAAGCATCCTGTGATGCCTGATGCTGCACTCTACAGCCTTGTGCAAGATACCCTAGGAACTCTTCTCACGTTTACCTTGGCATTGGCGTTACCATACTGGACTTTTTTTTCTGCTCAAATATTTGCCTCCTAATGCTCTGTAAAGGCTTTGAGGAAAATGACTTGTTGTCTCAGTATGCTTGTAACCCAGTGTCATTCATTGTCACTACTGCAAATAATGTGCAGTAAATGCAAGTCTGAACCAAGATGTGCATTCACAGGTGTAGGAATTGAAATGATCAGCCAGGTGTATGTTTAACTTTATTTGAATTATCATATACGTCTCGAAGATTTAAGTATTTCTCCAGAAACAACCCATACCCAAAAGTCTGATCATGTCTCAAGAGTCACTTCATGATTGGGACTGGGATGATGTCTCAGTGGGTAAGAATACTTGATGCACAAGTATGAAGAGCTGAGTGCAAATCTTACCACGCCCACAAAAAGCTGGTTGTGACTCCATAGTTCTATGACCCCAGTGCTGTGGTGAAGAAAAGACTAGAGAATCTTTGGGCTTTCTGACCTTCAGCCCAGCTCAGAGTTCAGCTGAAGATCATGTCTCAAAGGCAGTAAGGCAAAAAGAGTAAAGTGGAAAGGCACCTGATGTTCCCATGACCTCTGCATTTGGGCTTAAGGATACATGCACCAGCAGCATAGTTATAAACCATACACAACCCACATTAATTTTTTTTTTAATTTTTTAAAGTATTTTTGAGATAAACCATCCAGCAATATATTTGCAACTCATGCCTTTGAGCTTTACATAACATAATTTTATATTCTTAAGCATAGATTAAGTAAGACAGGCAGTGAGTCAGTGCCTTAAAAAAATAGATCAAATTTAGTGTGAAGATACACATACGGAAGTCTAGTAATTGGAGGCAGGATTTGGAAAAGGACGGAAGTTCTTGGGTAAAGAATGTTTGAAATCTACCTTCTATCCAAATAGATTTTTAAAGATAATGCGAACATCTAAAATTCCATGCAATCTCAATTAAAATGTTGAAAAGCCATATGAGGGGCCGGGTGTGGTGGCGCACGCCTTTAATCCCAGCACTCAGGAGGCAGAGGCAGGTGGATTTCTGAGTTCGAGGCCAGCCTGGTCTACAGAGTGAGTTCCAGGACAGCCAGGGCTACACAGAGAAATCCTATCTCGAAAAAACAAAACAAAACAAAACAAAACAAAAAAAAAAAAAAAAAAAAAAAAAAAAAAAAAAAAAAAAAAAAAAAAAAAAAAAGAAAAAGAAAAAGAAAAAGAAAAAGAAAAAGAAAAAGAAAAGCTGTATGAGGCATCAGAGCTTGGACACTGCATAGCACCTGGACCTTCCAATCTAGGTTATGTGGAACATATTTTGCACTACTAATTTAAGTCAACAGTGAGTATCAGGACGAAAATAGAAGTCAAAGCTTAAGACCATTATCCAGAGGAAAAAAATGTCGTAGTGTGTTATCCAGAGTCCACTCTTATAGGGATACCATCCCAGAAGTGTGAGCTTTACAATGTCTGCCACTTAGAACCTTGAGAAATGGAACCCATCTGATCCGTTACTCCTCTGTGTCTTTTCTTCTGTAGTGGGATCGGGCGGAACTGGCCCTGGGCCTCTGGAGGCAGCAGTATTCTGGCAGAATTTGGAACTCTGCATTTGGAGTTTATGCACTTATCTCACTTATCAGGAGACCCAGTCTTTGCAGAAAAGGTGAGCCTTAAAAACACTTATGCAGAGTGGAAAAGGAAACCATGTTTGTATGTCTGTGAGACACTTTGTAAGATACCTTATTTCACCTGACCAGACTGTCAACCTAGTCTTTCTGTGATACTGTGTAACTCTGATACTGTGTAACTTGTGGTGAGAGGGCCCATCTTCCCCCTTGTGGCTTACTGTACAGTAAGCAAGTTGCTTACCTGTGTGAAATTTATTCCATCTAAAAATATGTACCGCTGTATACACTGTATGAAGCACACATGTGAAAGGTTAAGGTGTTATACAAATATGAAGTGGTAGCCTTATAGATTTGTTTTCAAGATGCAAACCCATCTATTACAATAGTACCACACCACTGGACTTGTAGCTGTTACCTCTTTTAAGCAAATTTCCTTGACAGAGTTCTATTTCACTTTCTTGAAATTCCCCTCAAGCACATCAGCCTTTCCAGACCTCCTGACTACCACAGTACAGCCTGGCCACCTCACCTCATCACCTGTCCTGTCCACCTTGTCCTCAGAGTATCCACACTTCCACAGCAAAAAGATTCTTCAGGGAGTGGCTCAGAACAGAACCTTATTTCTAACATTTTGGTCACAGATCTGTCTGCAGTTAGGGGTTAGACCAGGTAGATTTCAGTCCTGGGTCTCTTGGCATAGAAATGCTCCCATAACCTCTTGTTTGTGCCTCTGCACAAGGGGGTTGGGGAAGGGGGTGGGGAGGGAGAAGACTCCACCCTCCTCACTATTCCCCTTCTCCCTATACCCTTGCACTGAGTGGGTGGAGCTCAGTGAGGGGATTTGTATAATTCCTTTTCTTTTATTTTTTCCCCCACACAATTTGTCTTCTCTTGATTTACTATTTATATTTATTTATTTTCCATATCATCCTATTCAAAGGCACAATTCCAAAAATGTGGCTATTATTTATAGAGACTGGAGATCTCAATTTGTGATCTGGGGTTGTAAATACCTATGACTATACGCACTTATTCCCATTATTTTTCTCATATCTGAAACTTTTTTTTACCCTGGCGGGACGGAGGGAGGGAGGGAGGGAGAGAGAGAGAGAGAGAGAGAGAGAGAGAGAGAGAGAATGGCATGTGAACTTTTTCTTAGATTTTCACATTAACATTCCTTTTCCTTTATAGGTAATGAATATTCGAACAGTGTTAAACAAACTGGACAAACCAGAAGGCCTTTATCCTAACTATCTGAACCCCAGTAGTGGGCAGTGGGGTCAACGTAAGTCCAACCCTGAGCATTCACTCTTGAGTGGGGAGGCAGAGGGAGGGCAAGTGCAGTTCCTGTTAAGAAATGTTGAGAAGTAGGGATTGATCTTAGCCAGCCTTACAAAGTGTGCTGCTGGGGAAGCACACAGCTTGTTTTCTGCAGGTATCTGGGGTCTGTTGGCATTGTTAGAAGCATATTTGAAACCATTAGTCAGAAAAGGAAGAGCTGGCCAATGTGGTGAGGACTTCCCCTTACAACAGAAGGAAAGTGGGTTCCTCTGTGCACATGACAATGATATTTTTGCTAGACTTCATTTCTGACACTCTTGACTTTGACTCAGGGAATTAGAAGCTCAGACAGAGATCTTTCTCTTCAAAATTTTAAGCTACCAGATAAAGATTTCTTGTGAGTGACTTACCTTTAGAACAGAAATAAGTGTTAAACACATCTTCTGATGCCAGAATCCCCCACTTCAGGTCACTTGCAACAGAAGTATAAAGACATGGAATTTGTAAAAAGGAATGTTCTCAAGCCAATTTGGAAAGGCCATGATATGTTAAGTATCAATTGAAAGCAACTGAGGTGTCAAGCTATGTAGAAGGCATTACATTTGTACTCCAATTTTGGCTTTTTTTTTCTTCATGTTAAATAACATATACTTAGATAATTATACCTCACTGTTCTTTTAGAAGTACTTCTTTTAATGAACATGTTAGTGGTGGCAGGGGAGGCATGCTAACCCCCATGTCTCCTGTTGGTAGCTGAGCCTACATCTAGAAGCCTTAGACCCGTAAAGAAAGCTTGCACTCAGTGTGGTCTACAGATTGCTATAAGTCCTGGACACCTTTCATGGGTCCACAGGGTCAAGAGATTATAAATACTGAGACAACGTGCCTTTTTCTGTGCATATTTGCACTTATTTGCAGGGGAATATTGGTGAGTAAATCTGGTTGGCTGTATAAGAACCAAGGCAAACACCAAATGGTACTAAACTTCACAGTCATTTCTACCACAATTTCAAATAGACCAGTTTCACTTCTGCATGTTCTCATGAAGCCGAGGAGTGAGTTTGATCCTAGTGAACACCCACCTTTGCATGTATGGCAAGGTGATCATGTGAGTGACTTAGTGTATGTAACAAGACACTCACAAGAGCAGCTTAGTGAAGGAAGGAGACATTCCAGCTCAGAGTTCCCTGGGGTAATCTATCATGGTGGCAGTAGCTTGAGGCAGCGTTCAGAATAGAGAGATGCTCAGCTTGCTTTGTTCTTTTTATTCGGTGTGGAGCCCTATCACACTGGATGGTACCGCTCACGCCTAGAACGGGTCTTCCCACTCCAGTTAACACCCATTAGAATCTCCCTTGCAGACATGCTTGTCTGAGAGGCTTGTCTCCTACGTGGTTCTAGATTGCCAAGTTCACCATCAATACCAACAATCGCAGTAATGACCACTGTATGAGGAAAGGAAAGTACAGAGAAGCGTTTTCTGATATAGGTTGAAAACTAACAGTTGGGTGAGAGAAATCGTGTTTCAAGATTATGTTATTACCGATATTATCACTTGCTCTGGGTTGATTGTTATTATCCTTTCATGAGTCACCATCTTTACTCAAATGTACAACTAACTAAAACCAGCTGTTTATTCAGACCTGGTTAGAGTTGATGCTTGAAGATGAAAAACTGCTGTTGCTAACCGTGGTGGTAAAACTTGAGTTTCTAAATAAAAATTAGAATTTTAGAAACCTTGTCTATCTCATCATGAGTGTGACTTCATTAGTTTCCTGATGGTATTAGTGGTGACCTTTAAAAAGGTGGATTTGCTTTTATTATGTAGTGGAATGCGTTGACATGGTATATCTGCAGACTAAGGGAAAAAACAAAAAAAACAATAGTTTACAAACAAGTAGTGCCTGAATAACCAAAAGATCTAATGATAACAAAAAGATACTCCGTTGATTTTAATATAACAGGGTGTAAAAGGTTATGGAGGGGCTCTGGAGATGGCCCCATGTCGAAGAGAACTTGCTGCTCTTACAGAGGACCCAGATTCAGTTCCCAGCACCCTTCTGATGGCTCACACTGCCTACAATGCTAGTTCTGAGGGATTAAACATTCTCTTCATCCCAGTGGAAACACCGAGCATCCACGTAACATGCACACATACATGCAAGCACTCACACATACACATAAAATATAGTTTATTGATATGATTTGTAACCCTGCATTGTAGAACTTTAACCTTTTAAATGCCACTTGTTAGGTTTTGATGTTATAACAATATATTGCTATAACAATACAGGTGTGTGTGTGTGTGTGTGTGTGTGTGTGTGTGTGTGTGTGTGTGTGTAGGGCAAGTATTAACCTGAAGTCCTGAGGTAGCATCCACCTTATTTTTTGAGGTAAGATTTCTCACTGGCATGGAACTCTGTGAGCTAGGGTAACTGGCCAGGAATGTGCTTGTCTCTGCCTTCCCGGTTACGGATATTACCAGCACATGGCATGATGCCGACTTTTTCTTAACGTACATTCTGAGAGATCCAATGCAGGTCACTGTACTTATACGATGAGCTGGTAGGCACTTTACCAGCTGAGCCCCACCTCCAGTCCCTGAATGGGCAATTAAGATGTGCTTCCTTTTTCCAGCTGTAAAACTGCATGAGACACTTCACTTTGTATGCTTTAGCCAAAGCAAAGTATACTCATGGATCAGAGTTGGATCAGACACGAGAACCTAGCCAGGAAAGCAAACATTAGGGAGGTTGGGGGTGGGAATAAAATAGTGTGAATCTTACCACTGATACTCTTAATTTCTGAAATGACATTTTTAAGAAAAATATCATTTGTTGTTATAACTATTACTTTCAATGAATTAACAAAAAAAAGGGGTTTTTTTTGGGTGTTTTCGAGACAGGGTTTCTCTGTATAGCCCTGGATGTCCTGAACTCACTTTATAGGCCTCGAACTCAGAAATCCGCCTGCCTCTACCTCCCGAGTGCTGGGATTAAAGGCGTGTGCCACCACGCCTGGCGAATTAACAAAAATCTTACTGAATTCTGCTTTAGTTTCTAATGTTGATAGATCCTATTCAAAGGAGCACTGTCTTCAGGTACCTGTTGCTCTTTAAGAGTGTGAGAGGCACTGAAACTAACCCGACATAATGTGAGGCCCACTAGCATATTGCATACAAGATTGTTAGATATAATTTACCAAAAGGGTGACCAGTACAAGAGTTCTTCTCTCAGATATTTCAAAAATTGGATAAAAGTCTCTATGATCTCTGGCTTTCTTGTTTTAATTTAGGATTTAGAAGTGACTTGGATGGACACTAAGAAGGAATTACACCAGAATGTTCTGACTTCACCTGCTCAGTCACCCATACACTATAGATTTGGCTGTTTTCCAGGACAAAGAGTCTTTTACATTTGTACTGCTTATCAGCCAACTTTCTGATGGAAAGCAAACAGAACTGCTGAGACTCATGCCTACCCTCTCCCATCCTCCATCCTGTGTTCCAGCCATAAGGAAAGAAGGCTTCTATTTTTATTTCCCAACCGTGGCCTACTTGGCCATCCCTAGGGAGGGTTTGCTTATGCTATTTCCTCAACTCTTTTCCCTAACTTCTCCACTAAGTTCCAGATCACATATCTGTTCTTCCAGGAGCCAACTCTCCTTCAAGGATGTGGTTGGATGTGTTAACACCCACTATACCTGTACTTCTTTCTCTCCGGATGAACAGTGTGGGTTATTTCTACCCACAATCCACTTCCTGATGCTCCTGCACATCCTTCTTCCTAGGTATTGAGCTGTAAAGATTGGTAAACATGCCATGGGCGTGTTTGCTAACCCAAAACACAGTACTTTGTACTAACTCAATGACTGTTTGCTTGAATGGTTTTTGTACTGGGGTGTGTTATATCTGACCTTTCATTCTCTCAGCAATAGTTCTATTTACCCTTCTGTAAAAGTTGTCTTTGCTGCTTCTTAGCTAGAACTAAAGAGCATCCTAGCCTAGCCATGGGAGAGAAATTGGCTTTGTGATCATTGCTGCTATATGTGAGCTGCCTTGAGTGTGTGTGTGTCTGTCTGTCTGTCTGTCTGTCTCTGTGTGTGACTATGTGTGTGCCTATGTGTCTGTGTGACTGTGTGTGTGTCTGTGTTTGTATGTGTGTCTGTGTCTCTGTGTGTGTTTGTATCTATGTGTGTGTGTGTGTGTGTGTGTGTGTGTGTGTGTGTGTGTGTGTGTTGAGTCACTAGTAGCACTAAACCAAAATTTATCTGTGGATAGATAAATTCAGATTCATCTGAAGGTTATTAAATTAAGGGAAAATGATTATTTTGATCCCTTGTGTTTTGTTTTGTTTTTTACTATTTTGATGTAATTTTGTTTTGTTTTCCTTTCCAGATATTATATTAGAAATCTTTGTATGGGATCTATTTCTACCAAGAATAAAAAGCATTATTTACCCCTCTAGAGAAGAACATAAGATTTGAGTGACTACTCATTTAGAACTGTTAGGCATGAAAATACCAAATTTTTGCTTATCTGGTGGTCATGTCCTTCTGAAAAAAAAATCTTCTCCCCTATGGCTACTAAGAAGTTACACAGAGAACTCTGTCACCACACAAACTCAGACCCAGGAAAGCTCAATGAATAAGATACTAAATTATCAAAAGCATGGTGCGCCTCTTTGTTCCTTTACTTTGATTTTTGATAGCTAGAAAAATGGTTAACTTAACTACCACCAAAATTAATGGAAACAAATATATTGTTATATAACCCTTTTTTCTTTAAAATACTCCCGGATGCCCAAGCTTGCTCTTCCCTCATTGTGGACCCAGAGGGGGCAATGCCCAGGCTTTCCAGGCTGTTAGCTCTCCTCCGTCGTTGCTGTGACTCCAAAGGGCATGTCTGGATCGGGGCCATCATTCCCCATAACTTCATTCGGCCCTTGTTATTTTGACAGTAACTGAACAGGGAATTGCTTTGCCATGCATCACTTGCGTTTGTCTCCTACAGCCATGCTTACAACAGCAGGTCTCATTATTGATGAGACCCGACTTAGTCTATTTACTTTGTAAATGTCAGAGGTTTCTGCGGTAATTCACTTAGGAAACTGGAAAGGTCATGTGCTGCTATTTTAAGAAATCAGACCTACCACTTTAAAAACATTTTTTTCCCTAAAATTGAATTCATATGATCCTGGACTATTCATAATAAGGAAATTGCATATTTAAATTCATAAAATCGGGCCCTGCTAGTTGGAATAGGTCCCTATTAACGTTGATATCACTTAGTTTTGAGGGAAAGAGGCTTGTCAGGGTCCGTGTGGAACATAAGGACCTATCTCTGCCCTTGTGGGTCATGACTTGGTGACAAGGCAAGACATTCGGACCACATTCTGGAAATAAAAGTGTAGCAAAGGCATGCTGTCCAAAAACTTTTGAAGGGAGGGGCAGACCTTAAAGGTTTTCAAGGAAGGTCTGTGTGTGATCCTTGATATGAAGTATGTCCTTTTCATTCATGAAAATAAGGTGGACAGAAGCCCCAATGGAGATGGACACTGATAATTTTGAGGACTGAAATATGAAAAGTATGCAGAGACCAAGTGACCAATGGCACAGAGAAAACATGAAAGTCCTTCCTGGTTCCAAAAGAGGCAGGGTCTAAGGGCTTTGAGTCAGTGGTGACCAGATTCTCCTGTGAAGGGGCCAGATGCCAAGAGTGTGGCGAGAGGTTGATTGACACCAGAGCGTCTTGCAATGAAGGACATGCTGACTTCCTTGTCCAGAACAGTGTGGGCAGGACTGCATATGACAGTTGACGAAGTGACCTTGCTATTGAATTTTACTAAAATTCACTAGAAAGAGCATGCCTCCATGAGAATGAAGGCAGGAAATGGGATAAGTGGCCACTGCAACAGCGATAAGCAGGATCTGTTCTGCATCCACCCCTGTTGCTGTGATAAAACACTGACCCAAAGTAACTTACCCTACTTGGCTCACTCCCAGGCTTGAACTTCTTGTATCTTTCTTAAACAACCCATCACCACCAGTCTGGGTGGTACAGCCCACAATGGAATGAGTGCTTCTACTAATAAAGAAAGCAGCCTTCCCCGGAATGCCCATAGGTCAATCTGAGCCAGTCTGTCTCTTATTTGGGAGTCATTTCTAGGTGACTGTAGGCTGTGTCAAGCTGTCAGTTAAAGCTACCTATGACAGAACTGGTGATGGCTTGAGCCAGGATCACAGCAGTAAGAGCAGAGAGGAAGAGGAGGGGGACTGCAAAGACACATGGGAAGTACAGTGTGCAGAATCCCAGAGCTCACCACTTGTGGAAAGGGGAATCAGAAAATATATATTTTTAAATAGCCATTTAATGGCTCTTGCTCGTGTGTGTGTGTGTGTGTGTGTGTGTGTGTGTGTGTGTGTGTGTGTTGCTAGGAAATTGAACCCAGAACCCAGAGCCATAGCATTAGCTAGACAAGTGGCCTGTCCTGAGCTACATTCCCAACCTCAATGAACCGTGAATTCCAGTGTCTGTAGATAGGTGAGTAGAAATCTGACCAGGATTTGAAGTTTGAGGAAGGAAGGAAGGAAGGAAGGAAGGAAGGAAGGAAGGAAGGAAGGAAGGAAGGAAGGAAACAGAGAGAGAGGTAGAGAGAGAAAGAAATGAAAGAAAGAAAGAAAGAGAGAGAGAGAGAAAGAAAGAAAGAAAGAAAGAAAGAAAGAAAGAAAGAAAGAAAGAAAATAATTTATTTTCAATACCCATTTAATTTAAACTGAAATTGTTGGCTAGGCAGCAGAATAATTCTTTATAGCTAGAGATAAACTAATGCACTCCTATTTAACCAAGTCAAGAAATCCTCACTTCATTTCAGATTTAGCTCTGTGTTATAAAACTTTGAAAGCCCATTTTCCCAATGGACAAGTTCTCTCAGTTCTGGGCATGGTGTTTCACATCCATTGTGCTTTTGGTTTGGAAGCAGTGTGCTTAAAAAAATGAAGATTCATTCAACTTCCAGTTGGTGTTTTATGACAAAAGGAAAGCATCCATATGAGGGGCCCAAAGTGGGCTGTGGGGTGCAATGACTCTCAGCCACCCTGTGCTCTCTCCTAGCCTCGGTGGCCATCTTCTTGATGTAAAAATGTGGAAACCTTGCTGCAGGTGCATGCAGATAGGTGATCCTTGCCTTAGACCAAGCATAATCAATAGTCCAGGGCAGTTGAGGTGTACTGTGGTATTGAAGTGTGAGAAGACAGTCCAACAGGTCTGCTTTCTTCCTTCCCTTTGGTTTTTCAAGACAGGGTTTCTCTGTGTAACAGAGCTTTGGCTGTCCTGGAACTCACTCCAGGCTGGCCTCAAACTCCCAGAGCTCACGTGCCTCTGCCTCCCAAGTGATGGGATTAAAGGCGTGTACCATCACCTCCTGACTGCTCTCTTTTGGGAGGGGGCCGGGTGGTGGGGAAACTACTTATTTTTGTTTTATGTTCATTGGTGGTTTTGCCTGCATGTATGTCTGTGTGAAGGTGTCAAGTCACGTGGAGCTGGATTACAGACACTTGTGAGCTGCCCTGTGGGTGCTGGGAATTGAATTAATGTCCTCTGAAAAAAAAGCAGCCACTGCTCTTAACCATTGGACCATGGGGGCAGCACTCCAGCCCTGCTTTCTTCCATTTTACGACACCTGCCACGTCTGCTTTCTCCCCTCAAACTTAGAACAATAGAAAAATTAGATAGTCTTTAAAAAGTGAAAACAAGGAGTTTCTGGCTCATGATTTCTTGTTTTATTTAATGCCTAAAGTTTTAATGGATCTAAACTAAATTTAAAACATTTAAATATAGACTGTGGAACATTTTAAATTTCCTTTTTTTTTTTTTTTAGTAGAGAACCAGGTCTTTAAAATTAAATGTGGCAAACCCCCCCCCCCATTATTTCTCATCATGTTTGCAGGAATAGCCCATGACTATTGAGGATACATCACATGACTTCACAGCCCATCTGCTGGTTTCAGAAGATCTTTCTGAAAGAGGAGATTTGCTGGGACTCACATGTTCCATTGAGCTGCAGCTGATGGGTTTTGAATCCTAGCCACTGATATGATTTTACTGCATTATCTGAATTAAACGCTGAGTCACTGGGAAATTCACTTCCCTCTCTCTTTCAGATCATGTGTCGGTTGGAGGGCTTGGAGACAGCTTTTATGAATATTTGCTTAAGGCATGGTTAATGTCTGACAAGACAGATCTGGAAGCCAAGAAGATGTATTTTGATGCTGTTCAGGTAACCCAATATTGAAATCGTCCTTGCTAGTCAGTTCTGCCTTACAACTTGCATATTAATCAGGCTTTAATGTTAAAAAAAAATGGAGCTCCTCATGAGTGGCTTATAAAGTATTTTCAGTTAGGGAGAGTTCAATGTCTGCAGTGTCATTTTAACCATAACAACCAGACTTACAATTTTAGTTCTAACAGAGCAGTGAACTGTTAAGTAGTTCAAGTCCCACCTGAGTCATATATTGAGCCAGGCATAATGGTGATTCACTGTACCTCCAGCAGTTGGAGAGGGGGTGTGCAGAGGGTAAGAGGACTGCTGTGAGTTTAAAGTCAGACTGGCTACAGAGTGAGTTCCAGGCCAACATGAGCTACTGCCACCTGTGTGAAGACAGGTGGTCATAGACCAGATACCATTCTGGTCAAGTCAAGAGATCATATGGAAGAGACAGTGTTCCCTGAAGATGACACTGTCTACTAAGGTCATACTGGTGTCTCTATTATGTTGCCCCAGTTGCACTGCCTGATGGCACATTTCCTGAGATTTACCCCTTTCCCTAAGAGTGTGATGATGTTCTTTTCTTACTTCTACATTTTCCATTATGGGGAAGGAACCTGGGGTTGATATTCTGAAAACTGGCTAGGTTGAAATTGTTGATGCTCACTGACAGTCCGATGCTCCTGCTATTTGAACACATCTCCAGAGATCTAATAAAATTATAACTAGTTGCATGGAAAATTAACCTTTTCCTTAACTGCTCAGAATATTCTTGTAATCCATACTATTCATTTATAAGGGGAAAAGAGTTGGAATGGGCCCTCATCTATCCCAGGATGGCATGGAACCTTGACATTAAACTATTCCTCCTGCTTCCACCTCCCAAGTGCTGGGATGTCAAGCACATGCTGGCCTTGGACACCTGTGATACCATTTATTTTAAGTCTTTATTCTAAATGAATTAGCCTCTCTATAGGTCCGAGCGGTTTGTTTGTTGACCTGTCTAGCAGGATTGAGTCTTCTGTGCCTGTCCTCTCAGGGTCAGCTGAGGGCTTCCTTAAGCAAGCCACAGCCCTTTACTCTCACAAATAGGCATCGGAAACTCCTTAGGCGGAGGACCATAACAGAGCCTTTATTACAGGCCATGAAGAGCATCGAATGCAAGCTACGCTGTGGTCCCTCTGGTCCTGTCCTCATTTGGTATGGCTAGAGAGCCCATTCCTATAAAGGTTACCTTTCCTCCTCCCAAGGAGTTGGAGGTTTGGGGTGTTAATCTTGAGAATTCTTTTCAGTATAGTTTTATTTGCATATGTCATCTGATTCGCATCCTAGCAGACATTTTAACTATTTTAACTTCAAAGTCACCCTCTTAAGGCCTTGATAGTCCACAAAAAGCCCTTTTGAAATACTGTTTGAAGTATTTTTCCGCTAATTTCTAGAAATGTTCCCAGGTAACTGTGAGTGTATTTGGTTTATACAAACAGTTGACAGGAAAATCCATTAAGAACAAATGAGGCAAAGCATTTCCTGTGACTCTTAATTGTCAAAAAGAAAAGAGAAATTTCAACCTGTTGTATATTTTCAAGTTTCAGGGCAAAATTAGAAAAAAAACAAAGTGCTGAGTTTAAAAGCAGCGTTAAAAATATTTTTAACGCAGGGCGTGGTGGTGCACACCTTTAATCCCAGCACTTGGGAGGCAGAGACAGGTGGATTTCTGAGTTTAAGAGGCCAGCCTGGTCTACAGAGTGAGTTCCAGGACAGCCAGGGCTACACAGAGAAATACTGTCTGGAAAAACAAAAAGAACAAAGCAACAAAAAAAATTTTTTAACAAAATTTTGTTACTGCACAAGATCAAGACATTGGGATTCCATCAAGAACTGGGAGGGGGTCACAAGCTCCCACTACCTGCTGAGGGACTTTCGACAGTTGGTGGATATTAGGGGAGAAGGGTCTGTTTTATTTGATTTGACTTATTTATTAGTTCACTTTTCATCCCACACACAGAATCCCTCCCCCCACCCCTATCCACTTCTCGGAGTGAGTGAGCTTCCCCTTGCTATCCCTCTTACCCCGGCACATCAAGTCACTACAAGACTAGGCACATCCTCTCCCACTGAGGCCAGACAAGGTGGAAGCCCAGTTAGGGGAACAGGATCCCCAGACAGACAACAGATTCCCAGACGGCCCCTACTCCAGTTGTTGGGGGACCTGCATGAAGGCCTCCCTGCACATCTGCTACTTATATGCTGGATTGGGGAATATCTTTTCTTCAGGGTTTTGGCCATTGGTAGGCTTCCCATGAAGTCACACCTCTGTGTTCTGTGGCAACAAAACCGAGGGTGGCATGGGGGACGGGGGAGAAGGGGAAGCAATAGAGTCACATGACACATCTCGGGAAATCTGACTCCAGAGACCAGCATCATGGTGCAGATCTAAGTTTATTGTCCAGTCCATAGCTTTTACACAGTGTTTGACCCAATCCCAAGCCCCCATCACAGCTTGCCTGCCACACTATCCCTGTGCTCAAAGCGCTGCCTGGTGAGGTAACTCAGGAGTGGGGAAGTATCATGACCTGTGAGGATTTTTGTGCAGACTGGAAAGAGGCCAGCTTTCCAGGCTCAGTTCTCTTATCCTGTCTCCAGGTGTGCCAGGAGCGAATTTAGATCTAGTGCCTTGCATGGCAGATTAGGACTCTTGGAGGATTCGAAGGAGTGTCCCCTTGATCTTCAGCCCACCTTCCCTTCACAAGGTTGGCTTCCACACCCCCTACAGTGCATGAGGGCAGCACTCAGTGGGGAAGTTGCTGAGGGGGTGTTCTTTCAAAGGACATGAAGTAGGAAAGTGAGGCAGAGGAGGTGTGAAAGAACTTGAGGAAGGGTTTTGGGGAGGATATATGTGATCAAAACACATTGCATACAGGTACAAAGCTTTAAAGTATAAATTTAAAAAGAAAATTTAATGTGATTGAGACAGGAGTAGTAATTCATTCACCCCTGGGGCATAAGGCTCTGTTGAATCCAGTTGGTCATGGGCCAGCCTGAAGAATATAACAAACACAAAACATAAACAAAACCTGTTCTTATCAAGAGGAAGGCAGTGTATATCATTGTTCTGACTTGAGTCAGTGAGGACATGGTCACAAGTTTTAGCCTTAGGTTGATTCAGATCAGAGTGCTTTAACTAGACAGGACTTTGACCTCTTGGCTGGTTATTATGGCCTTCCCTGGACACCATGCGAAGAATCTGTAATGGGGTAAGATATGTGGGCAGGTGATGTATCATTTAAGAGTCCACAGGCTTCATCAAATTAATACAGATATGGAAGAATTAAACCACAAAATCTTTCATGCTCTTTTTCCTCAATCAATTCCCTATAGATCTGACACACACACATTTTATTTATTAGAGTCATATTAGGGTATATTTACATTTTTTCATGTCCACACAAAACCATTGCTTTGGGCACAGAACTTCACCATAGTTTATTTTAGGAGGCAGCAAGTTGGTCAGAATCATGCAAAAAAGAATATAGTAGTTTATTCACTCTCCATAACAGGGTAATAATGTTGCTCTAATCTGTGCTCAAAAGCTATTACTCTTGCCATGGAGAAAGAATAATTTCCTGGGTGATGAACAAGTATCTGCTTGAAGGACTTTATTGCAATTTGTGTTATGAGAATTGTAAATAGCTCAGATGTTCAGTTGCATTAAATGAGAATGAAATATTAATGTGATAACTAAACCATCAATAAAATTAGCTTAACCACAGCTAATGAGCACAGCGGTGTTCATTTGTTCCTGTCTTGCTTTTGTTTGTTTATTTCTAATAAAGGTAGAAAGGGTTACATACGCATTCTTACTCATTCTTCTACCTGCCCAAATGTGCATCCTGAAAACCCTTCTTTGTCTGACAACAGAGGTCACTGCAGACCCTGTGAGAGTCCTTTTCTTCCTGTGTCACACTCATAATTTTCTATCAGCAGGATTGGAAATTAGCAATTCCAAACCTAGTCCATACTTTCAGGTTTTTTTTTAATACAAGGCTTATTTTATTTCTATTCTAACCTAGTTTTTTGATAATACCAGCAGTCTGTGGGCATAAATAAAATAACCTTACAAAAAAGTTTTGTAAAAATTATTTTTTATCCTTGGTTTAAATATCATTTGCTTTAAAGTTTTAAACTGTACAGTATTATGTTTCTCAATAGAATGAACAGGAGCTGATTGTGACTTAATTTCTCTATGTACGTGTAGGTACACATGTGCACATGTGGGCAGAGGTCAACTCAGGTCATTCCTCAGGAGCTGTCCTCTTTATTTGTCTGTGTGACATAGTCTGTCATTACCCTGGAGCACACTAATGAGGCTACTCTGGCTGGCCAGCAAGGCCTAGGCCACGGATTTTCCCTCCTGAACACTGAGGTCACGACAAATGCCACCACTGGCAGCTTTTCTCCATGCTTAACTGAGCCATCTCCACCAAACCATCTGATTGGTCTCTTATCACTGCATAAGAGATGTAAATAAGTGGCTTACCTGGGCTAGTGTCAATACTGACTTCTTTTAAACAAAATGCTGCAGACTTCACCATAGATAGCATTGTTTCCATGTTATGGATGAGGAGTATACTCAAACTTATAGATATGCTGAACAAGTTACCTGCAGCATTCCTCAACAGCATCGGAGATACCATCTAAATCCATGTATTCTGACTCCAGAACAGCCCATCTTTGCCATCCTCTTTTGCTGCTGAAGCTTAAGAGGGAGAAAACAGCAATACCACCATCATGGATCTTAGAGCCCAGCACGTTCTGTTCTTCATCTACAGTGGGACCTGGCTTTGAACGGACTCAGCTGAGACATGGTGTCAGTGTCCTGTCTTTGAGAAGGGAACGGTATTGAGGGAATGAGAATGGCAAGTGTTTGGTCATGGGGCCAAACAGAGCCCAGGAAGCCAGGCCAGTAGAGACAATCCTAACCAGATGAATAATTGGATGGTGGAAAGAATACAGAAAGCAGGAACATTTCTGATGAAATTCCATTTGAGGCAATAAGCAAGTTGCAATCAATGTTTTAAGTTGTAGTTGTTTTAATTGTGTTCACATACACATTTAAAGTATTATATATGTTTTAATTATAATATAAAACTGAGCTTGTTGTTGGCATATGCCTATAATCCCAGCACTCAAGACCTGAGGCAGGACGATTGCTGCGAAAGGCAACCCCACCCTGCATAGTGAAGTCAAGGCAATCTGTGATCTATAACAAAGCCATGTCTTGAAGAAATACAGGAGAGAAAAGAAAATAATTGATTACACAATAATAACATAGAATTTATGAATTTGAGAAGAGCTACAGACTATTTAAAAATGTCTTCTTTTCAGGCCATCGAGACTCACTTGATCCGCAAGTCAAGCGGGGGACTCACATACATCGCAGAGTGGAAAGGAGGCCTCCTGGAGCACAAGATGGGCCACCTGACGTGCTTTGCAGGAGGCATGTTTGCACTCGGGGCAGATGGAGCTCCGGAAGCCCGGGCCCAACACTACCTTGAACTCGGAGCTGAAATTGCCCGCACCTGTCATGAATCTTACAATCGTACATGTGAGTATATGTTACTCTCCATTCACATGCCCTTCCCTCAAGCTTTACCTTCATTCAGAAAAGGGCTTTGCCCTGTCCATCATCCAGGAAGAGAGAGGGAGGGGAAAGAAAACCACTGTGGATATTTGATGCTACTGATACCTTAAAAGGGATTATGCTCATACTTAGAAGTCACTGCTTTATACAAAAATATACATCTTAGTGTGTTGAGTAACAAAAAAAAAAAAAAACAATAGGCCATTCAAGTTTAAGCTTATTTCCTGACCTTTTTGCTTTACTTCAGTAACACTGAGCAAGGGTCTCTGACCCAATACAAAAAGGAGCTTCCCCAAAGCCCCATCAGGTGATTATACGTCTGGCTTCCTATTTATAAAATAGGCATTTAAACACAAAGATTAAATAACCAGCCTTTTGTGACATTCTGAGAGAATGCTTAGAACCACCAAGCTTTCAGCTACCCAGCAAATGGCTGCAGGACCTTATAAACACCTAAAGGGTATTCAGTAAATAGGAGGTAAATGGGGACAGAGAGGAGAAAGAATTGTCACTTTCTAAAATGGATTCTTTTAGCTGATACAAATTTAGAATATCTTCACTATTATGTATTGTATGGTGTGTCTAACTAGCCCTTAATCACTCTGGGGTTTCTGATTTTTGTCAAGGTCAATTACCTACCCTTGTTTGGGAGGTAACCCTTGTTAATTGATTGTATGTGCTTTAGATGTGAAGTTGGGACCGGAAGCGTTTCGATTTGATGGCGGTGTGGAAGCTATTGCCACAAGGCAAAACGAAAAGTATTACATCTTACGTCCCGAGGTCATCGAGACGTACATGTACATGTGGCGACTGACTCACGATCCCAAGTACAGGACCTGGGCCTGGGAAGCCGTGGAGGTGAAGTTTGAGCTTGCATATTTCTTACAGACCAGCTTCTTAGTGCAAAAAAAAAAAAAAATGTTCAATGTTGACTGCAAACCTACTGTGGCAACTTTTCTGATATTTCCATACCTTTATCAAGGCCGCTCCATTCAGGACTGCCCGTTTCCGGCTAATTCACTGTATAGAGTAGGCTCTAGCTTTGGCTTACAGAACAATAATAAAACTGCATTACAGGTAGACTTGAATACTGAAGGATATAGATCTAGACAGGAAGATCTAGAAATCTAGAAAGGAATGATACAGCATGAAGTTATCCCAACTGTAGAAAGAACAGTTACTTTATTACACTGGGGATACTGGACAGCTTCAGCACTGTCTGTTGTCTATTTGAAATCACTGTAGAATCCATGTTTTCCCATTGCTCCTTGGGCTTTAATGATACCCTATGCTTTTACATAGAGCACGAGTCCTCAATCTGTGAGTCACAACCTCTTTCGGGGCAGCCTTGTCAGATAGCCTGCCTATCAGATGTTTGCATAATGATTCATAACAACAGCAAGATTACAGTTATGAAGTAGTAATGAAAATACTTTTGTGGTTGGAGGGGTCACCACAACATGAAGAAATGTATTAAGGATCTCAGCATTAGGAAGGTTGAGAGCCACTGCCCTAGAAAGAGCTATATGCTTATCTCTAGGAAGAACTTAGAGAATACTTTCCCGTGGACAATAGTTGTCTACCAGTAGAGTTTGTCTACTCTACTTCAGTATGGTGCTTTAACTGCTTTTCTTGAGTTTCTTCCTACCAAATATGGAACAGTATCTCCCAGATCTGTGGTGCTAGGTCCATAGGAGTTTCCCTCACATATACATCAAAACCATGGCTAGTTTTAAGGGCTATTATGCAGAAAGGAGTAGGAGAAAGCACAGAGAATAAGAGCAAGCAGACACTTTAATTACTCTATTCTTCCTAGCTTCTTGGTAGAAGCCTTAACCACTGATCATAGACAGGACTTCTCTGGGAAGTCTCAGGAAGTCCATGTCAAGCTAAATATCGCCTTGGGGGGAGGGCGGTTAACCTTCTTTACCACCCTCTTCATCTAGTGTATCTGTGATCACTAATAGTCAGTCATTTTAAGGAAAATATTCAGTTCTCTAATTATATTCAATCAGTAGTGATTCCACTTGTTTAAATTTACATTTTTTTTTCCTCTGGAAGGAAATGTTAAAAGTGAATTCCATCCAAGCCTCTGTGATAAGGGGCTGGCTGTGACTTGGCCTGCAAAGGAATTATGAGCTTGAATTGCAAATACTGATTAAATTGGAAACATCAAGAATAATGTATTTCATCAGATCAGATACCAGGGCTGGGGGTGTGGTTCAGTTGCTGGAAAGCTTGTATTGCAACACATGGGCCTGGGGTCTGATTACTGCACCAAAACACTGTGCATGGCAGTGCACACCTACAAACCAGCCCTCAGGAGGCAACAGGATCAAAGCCCAAGGTCATGCTCTGCTGTATACCTAGTTTGAAAGCATCCCATCTCAAAAAAGATGCAGTTTACAATACTGGCATGGGGGCCTGCATTCAGAACCCCCAAAGCCATGTAAAATACAGTCATGGCTGTGTGATCATGTAATCCCCACAATGATGAGAGTGCCAGAGACAAAGCAGATTCTCAACTGGCCAGCCAGTCTAGCCACAGCACTGAGCTACCTCAGAATATAAAGCAACAGAGGATACCCAACATTGACCTCTGGCCTCCACATATGCTCACACAGGTCAGCATAGCTATACACACACACACACACACACTTAAAAGAAAAAGCTAACAGAATAATCTGTAGGAGGCAACGTCATTTCACATACTACTCATGACAACATTTCATGGCAACATTATAGATATTAAATGTAAAAAGAAAAAAGTGTATGACAGAGGCTATCAAAAATAGGAAATCTCTGTTACTTGGTGGGCAGTAAATGGTTTTGCTCGATTCTTCCCATGAGGGGAGTGTCTTTGTAAAAATAGCCTTGGCTTCCTATAGGTGAATCTTATCTCATTTTTTTACTTAATGTGACATGTGCTATGAAGTTATTTCCCTCTGTCCAAACCACAGTGTCTCCTGATTTAGATCCTAGTAACTCCGATTAAAACTCAGCTGGAGTGCTGAGCACAGACTCCTGAGTAGAGTCATGACCCTGTAGGCAATGGAAGTACCTGCCCATTCTCATGGTCCCTGCGATTCACAGGCAGCCCCAGTGCAGGGCTCTTGCTGTGTAGCAGAAATACCCTGCTTCATAGCCATTCTGATGCTGGCTTTCGCTCCTCCTTCTTAGCCTTAAGAGATCACAGGTAGCAGCCATGCCAGGAAGAAGTGGGATCACTTTCCAGTAGGCAGCTCACTGTAGTCGGGGAGTTGGCTTCAAAGGCAGTCTTTAGCCAATGAGATTCTAGAGCTGGTGTCTAACCATGTTATTCTTTAATGAACACTTTCACCATGCACATGCTTACTGCACAACCCAATGACCTATCCTCCATTGCACATGTCTGGAATCTATTCATTGCACAGGTCCTAATACCTCCTGTTTTATTCATCTAGACTCACTTCCTTCCAGATGTCTTCTCAGTAAACTCTCTACACACAACCTCTGCTGCATGTCACTTTTCAGGGAACTTAACTAAAATGTAGGGAAATGAAAAATCACCTAGTATAACTGTAGCCACACACAGCATTCTAGGCTGTGATGATGCAATGGTTAAGTACTTGCCTTGCATGCTGGAGCCTCAGAGTTCAGATCACCAGAATCCACATAAGTCCAGGCATGCTAGTCTATGTCTGTTATCCTAGTGTTTCTACTACATGATGAGAGGTGGAGATAGGAGAATCCACAGAAATTCATGGGCCAGGAAGGGTGGAGTGGGTATACAAGAGGCCATGTCACAAACAAGACAGAAAGTGAGAATCCATACCCAAAGCTACCTTTGTATTACACACCACACACACACACACACACACACACACACACACACACACACACACACAAAATACTACCCTTTCCCAGTGTTCTTTCACTGATATATAGTCAGTAAAACCGATTTCCATGTCTTCACTGGATAGGATAATTATTTTAAGTACATTAGGGCAGTGTATATAGTCACTGTGCAACACTGGAGCCTGCCTTCCTGAGTAAATAGTACACCAGTAATCGTAATCATTCGGGCACTTGTGAACACACACCTCCCAGAAGGAACTTCTAGCTGGTACTTCATTTGCTATCTGTCAGTAATGGCAGGAACTGTATTGCATTTGTCCCAATTGAATATGTGACAGCTGGCAGATAAGATTTATCTGAATAATAGCGGTGCCTGCTTATTCGTACAGAGTAGGTAATATCACAGCTGATCCACAGAAGATAAGTCCTCATGGGACTTTTGCTTTCTTCACAGTTTTCTTTGATGCCTTGCACCTCACACTTTGCACACCAACATTTAGAATCTGAGAGAATAGTGTGTTTCTTTCCCAATACCGATGCTGCTTCCCCAGCCGTGATCCTTCCTTCCAAACTCTCTCTGATTTATTTGTGTTTCCTGAGCCTTTGTTTGTTTTTTTTTTGTTTGTTTTTTTTTTTTTTTGAGACCAGAGCAATTTCAAGCAGACACCACTAATGGTGTTATAGCTCGGGGTTTGACTCTTACAAATCTCTGTGGATTGGCTCTTCAATTCCTATCTTCATAGCAGTGCTTCCTGACTTGAGTCTGACTGATCCGGCTGGCTATAGGCTTCCTCAGCCAACCCCAAATTATAATCACTCTGGGGTCAGGTTTGTCTTCCATCCACTGATTCAAGCTACAGTCACTGTAAACAGCTCTAACATCCTGTCCTCTGCTGTTAGCACGCTGCAGCACATTTGGTCCCTAATAACATAAGCCCTTACACAAAATGCCCAGAGGCTGAGCACTGCCAGAGCAGACTAATGAAATGATCTGCTCAAGATGTGACAGTGTCCACTGTCGAGAAACGGTTAGGATGAGACTCTGTCCTTTTAGCCCAGGAAACCTAGTGTGCCCGGCCTCACGTGCCTTGTATTTCAACATTTATACTTTCGTTGGAGGGTATTTTGTAATAAGCACATATTAATTATACAAAATAAGAGGACTCGTGATGGCATTTCCAGCCAGTGCATACAAGTGTTCAGTTCATGCAGTTAGGCTTTGACTTGGGAGTATTTAATTTTTTTCTAAATAAAGGGTCTTCTACATTATCCTCATTTCTAAATTATTTTTTAATTTATCTAAAGCCTCAAAAGCTTGAAAATAACTAGGCTACTGAAAAGCCTTTTTATTGTGGTAAATATTCCTTTGTGTTGAGAAGTCTGCCCATATTAAGGGATTTCAGAGACTGCAATTAGCAAATCTAGACCAGTGGTCCACTCTCACCATCTTTGTGTCCTAGACAATTATCTCAGCCATGGTTTCTTTTGCTGTGCTGAAATCTCATGACCAACAGTAAACTGGGTAGGAAAGGGTTTCTTTGGCTGACACTTCCACATCACGCTGCTCATCACTGAAGGAAGTAGGACAGGAACTCAAAACAGGGCAGGAACCTGGAAGCAGGAGCTGATGCAGGGAGGGATGCTGCTTACAGGCTTGCTCCTCATGGCTTGCTCAGCCTGCACTATTATAGAACCCAGAACTACCAGACCAGGTTGGCACCATTCACAATGAGCTGTACCCTACCCCCATCAATCACTAACTTAAAAAATTCTCTACAGGCTTGCTTACCATCTGAACTTACGAAGGCATTTTCTCAATTCAGGTTTCCTCCTGTCAAATGACTATATATGAAACCTATGTCAAGTGAATAAAAACTAGCCAGCACAACTCTTATTCTTATTGTCCAATGAGGAATTATGGGAGAAAAACTAGGAGTGGGCATGAACTGACAAGGAAGATGCCTGTGTTGTCTACACCCAAAGGCAACGCTTTCTCCCTTCCCCTTTCCTGATCTCTTTTGTTTCTTTGGTTGGTTGGTTGGTTGGTTGGTTGGTTGGTTGGTTGGACAGAGAGATGTTGAGATATTGGGGTCGCTGGGTTTGTGTTGTTTGCTTCACACCAGGGTGTCATTAGCAAACCCAGGCCAGCCTCAAACTCAGTACTCCTGCCTGAGCCTCCTACTTGCTGAAATCAGAGGCGTGCACCACCATGTCCACCTGACAGCTCTGTATCAAAGGAAAGAACTCATGAAAATTCCCGTGGACAGAAAGGACAGCTAATCGCCCTGCCTGGCCTTCTCTCCTTATTATCACCAAAAGAGCTTCACAGGAATGAATGGGCTAGGGAAGGTTTGGTGACTAAGATCATTTTAAGGAAATATTTGGAAATTCGGTTTCATTATATCCCAGAATAACCTCACCTGACATTTTTCCTCAATTTAAAAAATAAAATTCAGCTTAAATCTCTCATCTGATACTTGGCTGCTTATCAAAAAGCCCTTTCTATCATAAGAAGGAAAGAAAAATAGTTGGATGTAGATGTTGCCTTTGGAGCGCTCTCTCTATTCTCTTATTGTATAATATTTAGAATTTAATTGAAGCATTGTTTTTAGATCATCATTTCAGTTTTGAAAGATTTTTTTTTCCTCTTAAGCACTAAATCATGGGAGGACTTTTCTTTGTTCATGTAGCACATTGGCTCAGCTTACTTTAACTTAGCAATTAAGTGCTTCTCACGGATGACTACTCTCTTCTCCTTTGCCTTAAGTTCCTCATATGAAAAATCAATGACCTCATTGTCAGTACGTGTTGGTTGTGGCTGAGCACAGGGTGCAGAGTCCCTGCTCGCTCGTGAGCCTTATGGCTGCTACATGATTTCTCTTTCCTCTTCTTTGAGCTCGATTTTCAAAGTATAATTTTTTTCAAACCTCTTTTCTAGCTTATGAACATTTTTCTCTACTAGCATGAAAAGGCCTGTAACTTTCACGAAATTGAAATATGATTGAAAGCCACAGAGTGACATAGTTGGTTAAAGTACTTGCTTTGTAAGCAGCAGGACCTGAGTTCAATCCCCAACACCCCCACAAAAAGCCAGTCTCAGACACATTCTCCATTAATCTCAGCATTGGGGAGGTTTGGACGAGAGGATCCCTGGGAATGGCTAGCCAGTCTTAATAGTTTAGCCTAATAGACGAGCTTCAGGCAAATGATAGTCCTTGTCTCAAAGAATGTGACTGTCTTCATAAGATTTACATCCACGGTTCTTCTCCAGCCTCCATACACGTTTCTACCCATATAGAAATCCAATGTGCATACATATTTGAAAATAGATAGAACTCTGATTTATAAAATAAAATAAAATAAAATAAAATAAAATAAAGAATCCCACCCTGTCAAACACTTCTAGCCTTAGCCACTTTGGGACACTATGATGTAAGACTTAATTACCCCCTAGGAATTCTTGCATGGTGCATGCATGCAAATCTACCACCTTGTGAGCAACACTGCTAAGTTCTGCTGCCAGCTCCAGAATAACCTAGCCTCTCTGCCTTAGCTACAGTGGCCTCCGTGTATGCTGGTGGCTGAACATAGGGAAGCACATTCCAAGGCAGTTCTTTTCCAGCAGAGGAACACTTTAGCAGTGTTCTCGATTCAAGCCTTTGCCCCTGAAATTCATTCCACAAATTCCAACTTTGGATGATAGGGTTTTGCCTACAGAGAACCTTTCCCATAGTCTCAGGGCAACATGTGAAGTTTCTTAGGTATGCTAATCTCTAACATTTTTAAGATCTTTCTGCCCTTTCCTGCTGTAAATCTGGATACGTGTATTAAGAAGTAATCACACCCCAGCCTGTGTGCTAGGCTATCTTGACATTTCCTCCACAGCACAATTCAGTCCATTGTTCTTGAGCTCGAGGCACACTCAGAATATCAGGACCCAAGAACAGCGCAGCCAGATTCTTTGCAGGATATAACACAAATATCCCCCAGTCTCGTTCCCAAGAGAATTTGTGGTCCTTTCTACAACATCAGGAGTTGGGCCTCCTCTATTCACTTTTTTCTCACAAGGGCTCATTAACCTTGGCTTATGGCACTACAATGCTTATCTATCCAAGCTCTTCAAATTCTCCTATAGCCTCCCCACCAACAGCCTACAAGCCACATGATGAGGTTTATTATACATAGCCCTGTCCCCTACTTCTCAATACCAGTTTTCTCTACTAGTTACAGAACTCATTGCTATGACCAAATACATATATATATATGCATGCAAGTACACTGTGGAACAGGGGGATTTATTTGGGCTCTCAGTCCTCCATTGTTGGTGGGAATGCAAGCTGGTTCAACCACTCTGGAAATCAGTCTGGCGGTTCCTCAAAAAATTGGACATAGTACTACCAGAAGATCCTGCAATACCTCTACTGGGCATATATCCAGAAGATATTCCATCTGGTAACAAGGACACATGTTCCACTATGTTCATAGCAGCCTTATTCATAATAGCCAGAAA
>LR749629.1:2170028-2180638 GCA_902729485.2 Mus minutoides | reverse complement strand
ACCAAATGTGACTGATGTGTGCAGGAGCCATTCCAGTTTAGGTGGATTGCTAAGACAGTCTCTGCAGGCATTTGTAGTCAGTCATTTCTGAGGCAGATTGCCTGGGACTACTCAGTGTGGTTCTCATAGTCTAGCACCCAAAGCCTACATGACGGCATGTTAAGGTCTATGAGTGTTAGAATCAACTGTGGTCCATGGTTCTCTGCAGGATGCACAGAGACATGCATGTGTCTCTGTGACATGGTTTCTTGTGCATCATGGTCTCTTTTTTGCCTCCCTCCAGGTATTTGTACTTGATATTTTCCGACGATGACCTTCTTCCACTAGAACACTGGATCTTCAACACCGAGGCTCATCCTTTCCCTATACTCCGTGAACAGAAGAAGGAAGTTGATGTCAAAGAGAAATGAAAGACATTTTCTATTTTACTCTGCTTCGTTCCCTCACTGCATACCTTAATCATTCCTTTTCTGGTAATCAGACATATGCTGAACTCTTATTGACTGGCAAACGTCTATGATTCTCCTAAGTTCTAAAATTGTTTTGCAGTCTTTTATGTTTAGTATCATAAGCCTAAGTGGACCTCAACTCCTTATTTTATTATTCAGCTAGTAGATCCACAGATTCTGCCTGTCTTTTTCTTTTTCTTAAGGAATCTATTGTTTCTGAAATTCATGAAGTTGCAACATCATTTTCATAATAGAACTGTCTACCAGTGACCTCTTGATTATGATTTGATTTGACTGCAAAACTTCTTCCTCCTCTATGAGGAGATGCTGTCTGCTTCGAGCTGTAATGTTTTGCCATGTTGCAAAAAGCCATAATAATAAATTAAGAATTAAAAAAAAAAAGCTTTTTTTTTCCTTTTCAAGTTCATGTTAATCTGGTTTGTCTGTCCACCAGAGACAGGTCTTACAACTGTGACAGTCTCTTAGCAGGTCTATCGTTATTTGATAGAATGTCTTCTAAAGTACTCCACTCTCATTGTGATTCAGATGAGAAAGCAGTCCCAGAAGAGCTGGCGACACTGGCCTCATCTCTTCACAAGTGCAGTATCTTTTTATTGGGTGATTATGTTCATGTTTCCTCACTTTCATTTCGTTCTCTGCTTTTGCTCTAAATGCCCTTGTGTCATCTCTGTATCACATACTGCTTAATTTCTCCCATCACCCATGACACAGCAAGGGGAGCCCCTGAGTTATGCAGAACGCCGGGTTACCCAATTACAATTTTGAAAGAGAAAAGACCTAACTTCTAACATGCCAGGTTTTCCTTTTTAATGAATCCATTCCAAAATCTCCTCTCTAAAAAGAGGGAGAATTCCATATGACTAGCTCATGGGTCTGCATTTTCTCTTTGGTTCTCTTTAAGCAAGGGATGCATGACACTTGGTTCAGATCTGAACAGGCCTCTTCTCAGGTGTAGCTCGTCATTGAACTTCAGTTTATGAACATGAGCTTTTACCCAGTGAAAAAAGCGTTTCTGATTTATCTATTCCTATTCAGCTAAAGGAGAAAGCAAAATCTAATTAACTCTTAAGGACACAGTGTATTAAATGTGCTTACATTCAGCATAAAGATCTTAACTTACAAATAATTTTTAGGGATGGACCTACTCCCTCATAATTTGATCTGCAACAGATCAAAATGATTATATGATTCTTCTAAACCTTATCTTGAAATATGAATGGTTTTCCCAAGGACAAATTTTGTGATAACTTGTGTTACCCGTTCTTTATATGAAAGATCAAATATGATTCATATGTACTGAAAGACAAAGACAAGAACCACCTCAGTTTCAACCTACTATGGTCAATAAACAGCAAAAAAAAGCTAATAATACAAATCCATGGATTAGGCTAAAGTATATATTTCTGTGCATTTACTTTTTTCAAAATGTCTCATTTTATCCATTTCTTATTGTTCAGCCTATTTTTTGAGACATTTGTTTTCTTAAATCTGACAATAGTTTTGCCTATTTCAGCTTTGGGGATGGTTTCAAAAGATGTTATTTTGGATCACTACCTTGTATGTCCTGGTTGTTTCCAGTATAATACATTAGAACACATCAAAACAAAACAGTAAAATTAGTAAATGGAAAAGATCATTCAGTATATCATTATGGCTATATTAACACATCTCTGTTACCCAGAGAAGCTTCTGCCTGTAATCTATTCAATCTCTGGAGGTTATGAGCCCATGACATCATTTTAATGAAACTGAATAGAACAGTCTGCCTTACCTCTTCATTACAACTTGATTTGACTGTAAAACTTTTCCCTCCATGAGGAAGAACAAGTGAATAACAGATCCTTCTTTCCCTAGAGCTCAGAGGTAAAATATTAAAATTCGCTGCCAAAATTTGGTCATCTGTATTTTGATTATAATTTTCACTGTCCTTAGATTAGCTATTTAATTCATTTTCTTTGCACTTCAATTTGAAGGAGCATCCACACCTGGTGAGTATTTCTGCAGCAGGAGGGGTTTAAAAGGCATGCCCTGTGTACCTACTACACTGTAATGTGGCTTTTATGTTCCAGTATAAGCAGGGAAGAAGCTGAACCACAAGTTGCTCTGCCACTGGCAAGTTTTCAGTTTTAAAACCAGATCTCAGAACACCAAAAATTTAAACAAGATAAGAGATTAATTTTATAGAAATATAACTGATTAAGCTTATGTTTTGTGTTAATTTTAAACAGCAGAAGTCTCCAAATAGTTACCAACTCATTCATTTTCAACAAAGCTGTGCAGTTTGATTTACATGTATAATCCACATCTTTAAAGATGAACAGTTAAAGTAGCACCCAGTTTTGTGTTTACAAAACCTGTTTTGATATACTATATTATGCATATAAGTTGTATGCCAATTTATAGAACTCAGTGACTTCTCTATCATGTGTATCCATTTTTACATTGATTGTTTTTGATTTGTTCATAAGTGCATTCTGTCATTTCCAACTTTATATAAATCTCTGATGTTATGGAAAACATAATAGATTGACACATAATTTTTAAAAATTATATTTGTAAAATTTCTCTATTGTGAATAAAGTCTTTTAATATATCTCCTTCTGTGTCTTGTCACTGTGACTTTAAAGATGCTTCTGTATGTATAGATGGATGGAAATAACAAATTCTACTAACAATTACACATCTTAACAAGGAAAGATTTCCCATGAAAAACTTCACATTGGAAATAATTTTGCACATACAGCTTTCGGCTAATTGGGTTCCTGTTGCGGAAAATATTTAAAAATGAACCTGATAACTCTCCACATTCCTGCTTCTCTCAACCCACCAACTCTCTGGCCCTGGCGGGTCATAGGGCTCCTGCCTCAGGTGTGTTTAATCAGCAGTCTCTCTGTCTGCCAACTCTCTGGCGAGGGAGGAGGAGAGATCTGAGTTTCTCTTGCTACCACACAATGCCCCACACACCCCACAGTCAGCCATCACAATACCTAATTACCTAGTAGAATTAAAACTCTTAAAGCTTATAGTTAACCAGTCAGATTTATGTATCAATAAAATCACAATTTATAAGATGCTATTACAATAATTTCAGAGCCAAATAATGGTGATAAAAGCTTTATTCCAATTATTCTAACCTTATGATATAACTGGCTGGTTCAAGCCACACTGGTAATATCTCTCTGTCCCTGCCACTCTTGGCTCCTCATCCCTTTTCCCTGTCCAATCACAGGCCTCCTCGGCACTAATGTAGTTGAACAGGGAAAACACTGCAGCAGGTTCCCTTGCCTGGAATCTCACCTAAATTCAGCACCAGGGCATGCAAGGTGGAGGTACAAAACCAGTGTCAAAAAAGGCAAAGAAAGTGTGATGTGTGTTCTTACATTTGTGACCTAGTCATTGCCCATGGCATTCATCCTAAGACAATAAAATGGCATTTAATGGTGTTAATTACAAGCAAAATTCATAATTGACCTTAAATTCAGAGGGGCAGAATTAAAGTTTCAGAAAGGCTTTATAGAAAAAGGCTTTATAACAAGCCTAGGTTTGAAACCCTATGTTCTGCTTTTCTTGGATAATGTGGCCACCCCTCTAGTTACATGGAACTCTTCGCTGTTTATATAACACAGTCCTTCATGTTTCTACTCAGCTCTCACCTTATCAAATTAGTTAGAATTCCCATCAGCCTTTGCCTCTTACTCTACATTATTTTCTAAAAACCTACTACATGTTCATGTGACTGGGTCTCATGGTCCTTGCCTTGTACAGAAAAAAATTAATATAATTTTGGATAGCAACAACCACAATTTTATATCTAACATAGTCGAATGGGGGCCTTTTGAGTTCATTTATTTGTAACACACACAGCACAAGCTGTGCTTATTTCTATGATGGCCAATTTATTAAAATATGTTGTAAACATGATTTTTATTTATGCTGATTGTCAGCCATCCACACAGAAATGGCATCTTGACAATACGTCTCCCTTCTGATAATGATATGGATGCTGTATATTGCAAGCTAATAACAGTAAATGAGATCAATCTTTTCAATTAAGCATAGAGTTTAGATGTCTAAATGTCATTCTAGCTTCTTAGATGCTACTTGAAATTAAGTGTCAGATAGTGTCTTAGGGATTTATTGCTGTGAAGAGACAACATGACGAAGGTAACTCTTATAAAGGAAAACATTTCATTGAGGGTGTCTTACAGTTTCAGAGGTTTAGTTCAGTATCATCATGGCAGGAAGCATGACAGAGTCCATCCAGACTTGGTGCTGAAAGAGCCAAGAGTTCTACATCTTGATCTGAAGGCAGCCAGGAGGAGGGTCTGGATCACCCTGGCCAGACTTGAACATAATATATACGAGACCTCAAAGTCCCACATCCACAGTGACATGTTTTCTCTAACAAGGCTACACCTCCACGAATTAGGCCATACCTCCTAATAATGCCACTTTCCATGGACCAAACATTCAAAACACCACCTACAGGAAACCTTATTGGAACTCTTTAAATGACTTAATGGTCCAAAAGTCAATACCACTTTTCCCAAGCTCTTTTATGTACATGATCCAATAGGTAAGTTATAATTTTCAGGAAATATTTGCCATATATTGGATGTGATTTTAAATTATCAGAACAACAGAGTTTAGGCAGAGTTTCATCCAGCTTTGTTATTTTCAAGATGACTTGTGGAGGGTTTTTCCATCATCAGGAACCATTTTCTACCCTTATCTGTCCTAAAAGACTCAACGGACTGGTAAAATTTTGTGTTCAAGAGAAAAACAACAGATGTGCATCCAATCAACCTTACCAAAGTAAAGGTGTCCAATCAGAGTTCACATAAGATGTCCAATCAGAGTTCACATAAGATGTCCAATCAGAGTTCACATAAGGTGTCCAATCAGAGTTCACATAAGATGTCCAATCAGAGTTCACATAAGATGTCCAATCAGAGTTCACATAAGATGTCCAATCAGAGTTCACATAAGGTATCCAATCAGAGTTCACATAAGATGTCCAATCAGAGTTCACATAAGATATTCTATCAAGATATGGCTTACAGTTCACCTATAGCTATACCTCATGGAAAATCTAGTCTACATTCACTTGTGACAAGATTATGATGTCCCAGAATATCCTGTGTTGTCCCTTTGCACAAAACACTGAGAACCCAAGTATGGAAAGACCAAGAGAGGCAGAAAAGCTAAGGAATTTGTGATTTATGATAAGCACATAGTTCTTCTGCTTGACACTTAAGTACAATTTGACAACCCCAATCACTTTGGAAACATGCTTTGTTGTTGTTGTTTTTTGTTTTGTTTTGTTTTGTTTTGTTTTGTTTTTACAAAAGCTTTCTGAGCAATGGGTGATGCATCTGAATCTTTTAAACAGATTCACTTTTTTTTTTTTCAACTTTTATTAGATATTTTCTTCATTTACATTTCAAGTGTTATCCAGAAAGTTCCCTATATCCTCCCCCCTCCCGGCCCTGCTACCCTACCCACCCGCTCCCACCCCCTGGCCCCGGCGTTCCCCTGTATTGGGGCATAAAAAGTCTGCATAACCAAGGGGCCTCTCTTCCCACTGATGGCCANCCAGAAACTGGAAAGAACCCAGATGTCCCTCAACAGAGGAATGGATACAAAAAATTTGGTATATTTACACAATGGAGTACTACTCAGCTATTAAAAACAATAAATATATGAAATTCCTAGGCAAATGGATGGATCTGGAGGCCATCATCCTGAGTGAAATAACCCATTCACAAAAGAACTCACATAACATGTACTCACAGATTCACTTTTAAATATAATTATTCTTAGAGGAATCTGTATAAAGTATTAACTTCAGTCACCCCTGGTTTTATTAAGTGATCATGTTGTTAGCTCTCTTCTCCAATATCTGCTTTTAGAGTCATTTTTGAGCTGTTTCTCCATCCCTCATTGTAGCATGACTCACTTTCACAGAGTTCATGGGACTCCTGAGTTAGTTTTGCATAATGTCCTGTATGGAGTGTTTGTGGGTATGAACACTGTAAAGCACCTTCATTTCCTGCCCCTCCACCTTGTCCAGTTCTTTCACATTCATTTCCAGACTGACCATCAAAAGCTTCATTGACATGCCATTATTTTGATCACTTTGAATCTCCTTAAACCATGCCCTTACTTATTGAATAAATAAACTTAAATCTCTGTCACAGATCCATTTAATTCCACAGTGAATATAAATTACCATGGAACATTTGAAAACAATGATAGATGTATAACTTTTTCAAAAGCCTTTTCCACATACTGAGATATTTTGTCCTTAGGCTATGAGTACATATTAATTCTCGGGTCTACAAAGAGGGCCATAAAATATACTGTCTTGAAAACAGCATTTTCCAAAATGACTGGCACCTGGGAGTTTTGTTTTGTTTCTAAACTCATAGGAGAAACAAATGCACACGTATTCATAGAGTCTGAGGGATCTCTTGCAATCTGTGGAAGTCTACGGAAAAGAGGAATCACCATTTGAAGCCAGCTTCATGGGGGAAGCCAGGTTGCAATTCAAGGATGGCACAGCTCTAGTTGGTTGTAGTTCAAGGGCATGTTTAGTCAGTGGCCAGAGGAGAAAGAAGGTAATTCTTTTTTCCTATGCAAACTTCTTAACGTGCATCTAAGTAGCACCTCAGCATCCTGTTACATGAACCCTAAGAACATTTCAGTTCTAGTCATTTTCCATTTCCATCTTGCATTTGCCTACTTGATGGCTGTCATTTATAGGAGGTGCTATGTATTATATATTATACAGCTTCCACGTGTGTGTGTGTGTGTGTGTGTGTGTGTGTGTTCCCTCTAGTCTCTTTTCTGTGTGTAATACAGTATAAAAGGGAGAGGAAGTAATTACATTGGGGCAGTGAGAAACAAATTTCACAAGTAATCAAAACAGCCCAGTCCCACACTGAGATCCATTCTAAACTGACTGTGTGACTGGGAATGAGCATTTTGAGGGTTTGAATCTCAGTTTCTTTGTCTGGAAAAGAAAGCTGTGGTAAGCAAGGTACAGTTGCTAGACTGGGTACTCATACAAAGAACAGCATACCTGCAGCATATCGACTTGTATGTCAGAGGCTGCTATCCCCAAAATACAAGCTATCATAAAATATAGGACATGGAGAAAAGACAGCATCTTCAACAAAAGTCGTGCCAGTCAAAGTGTATAGCTACTTATACCAGAATGAATACAGATTCTTATCCCACACACAAGGCTCAACTTTGAATCAAAGACATCAACATAGATCAAACGATTACACATCTTGAAAAGATATATTGTCATTATATTACTGATATCCTGAATTATATACCCAATACCCTGACTCTGATAGAGGTAAAAGTAGGGCATGCACTTGAACTACTTTACACTGGGCAGGAATTTCTGAACAGGGATTGCTGACATTGTTAAGACCAACAACGGACAAATGGGACATCATGTAAGTAAAAGGGTTCTTTACAAAGAAGGATACCCTCATTTGATTGAAGGGGCAACCTAAAGAAATGGGAGAAACTTTATCATTTACCTATCTGACAAAGAGTTACTATCTAGAATATATAAATAACTAAAAAACAATCTAAATGGCAAGAAAGTAACTTTCAGCTAAAAGTTGGAGCATGGAACTAAACAGTTCTCAAAAAATGAAATAACTGAGAAATATTGTTTAAAATGTCCAACATCTTTAGTCATCGGGAAATGGAAATTAAAACCATTTTGAGATTTCATCTTATACCAATCAGAAGAGCTAAGAGCAATAAATAAAACAAATTACAACAAATAATGGTGTGACTGTGGAGAAAGGGGAACATTATTCACTGTTGTTAGAGGCACAAAATCTTCTAACAATGTGGAAGTTCTTCAAGTTAAGAATAAATCTACCACATGATCCAGTTATAGGCATATACCCAAAGGACTCTATATAGTAATAAAGTAATACTTGCTCACCTACGCTCATGGCTGTTTTATTCACAATAGCTAGCAAACTCCCAGTCTCTTATCTAACACATTAGATGTCCATCAACAGATGTATAGATAATGAAAATGTGATATGCCTACACATTGGAATATATTCATGAGTTAAGGAAATTGAAATTATAAAATTCATAGGCAAATGGATGGTACTGGAAACAGTCATTCTGAGTGAAGTAATCAATACCCAAAAAGATAAACGCCACACGTTCTATGGTGTTTGCAGATGCTACATATGAATTTTTACGTGTGTGTGTGTGTGTGTGTGTGTGTGTGTGTGTGTGTGTGTGTAATTTGGGGTATTTATAGAAGTCAAGAAATTCATAATGAATGAAGCCTCTAATTGGTTACCCAATAGAAAGTGGTCGAAACTGAAATCATATGCACAAAAACAGACACTGTGGGTTAGATTTATATATTTATGCACACATATACATAAATGTAACAATAATAGTCAAAGAAAAAGACTGCCTGCTTGATAGTGGGGGCACAAGGAATGAGCTGGGGAGAGAGGAATTAGAAAGGGCTGGAGAGAAGAAAGGAAAGGGAGAAAGTGATATAATTATACTTTAATTTAAAATGTATATTTTTTAAAAAAATCTAGCCATTAGGGTGGCAGATAATATTTCAAGGCAGGTACCCTTTTGTTGTCCTGGGTACCAGAGGTTTTCCACAGAGATCTCTATCCAGCCCTGGCACGAGGGAAGGGAGTGCAGGCAGGAAGATGAAGTATCCGCCTTGCCTTTCAGGTCCATCTCCAAGCTAGTCCGGTTGGGCTGGGCAGACGAGAAACCAACTAGAAGCCAACTATGCAGTGAGGAGTGTGGGGAGACCTCAGGTGGCTCTTCAGGAGAGAAGATCTCTTCCCAAGTGTTACAGCTCTTGGAACAAAAGACTCAGACAAAGGAGTAGTTCTTGTGCATCTTTAATTCCCTGGATAAAATTTATATACAGTTTGGGGGGTGGTTCAGGGTTCAACAGCAGGTACCTCTCATTGACTTGGACTGAGAGTTTTGGGGAAACCTTATTTGCAGGTGGGAAGGCTTGATGCTGCTCCTACATGACTGATAGCTACACACCTCTCTTGTAGGGGCTGTGGGGGCAGTAAAATCAACAGGAGCAAGGGGTCCAGGAGACATAATCGAATGCCTTCTGTCCCATGTAGGTGGAAATTATCACCCACCATGTCCCACCGGGGTTCAAGACCTAAGCTCGACTGGAGACCAGGCTGTTTGTGCATAGCCCATTGCCCCACACCCTTTCATGAAGGGAAAAAAGGAGTATAAGGGGAGTATATGGGGGAGGACTGACTGGAAGGGAAGAGAGAGGGGAAATTGCAGTCAGGATGTAAAATGTGAGAGAGGAATAAAAAAGATTTCATGTCAGGAAGCACAGGACACAGATGCTGTGAAGGAGAGAGAGAATAATGGAGCAGGAAGATTTGAATGGAGGGCAGAGTTTGAGGCAGACTAGAGGGCAGAGTTTGAGGCAGACTAGAGGGCAGAGTATGAGGCAGACTAGAGGGCAGAGTATGGGGTGAGATAACAAGCACTGAAGACCTCTAAGGATAAGATAAAAACCTTCTACTGCAGAAGTTTCCAGAAATATATCCATATATAAAAGGAGTTTAAATGAAGTTACCATTTTTTTAAAAAAAGGTAATGCCTTTCCTAGACACAGGTGGCAACAGATGTGGGCTTCCTCTTTTTCAAGTTGTTGGTCAATATCATCCCACAGACAGCCCAAGTGTTACAGGCTAATGCCAATGTTCCAGCTGCCCTCCAAAACTTGATAATAAGGCTCTGCTGCTAATGGCACCACATACTTGAGTCACAGGACTTGGAGAAAGCGGGTACCCTTCATAGTGGTAAACGGTTCAATGCACTAGATTCTGTGCACCCCAAGACTTTAAGGTAGCTCAAAATTTTGGAGTGGTGATAAAAGGAGGTAAGGATGCTCATCTATGTCTCCATTCCATGCTCCATGGGAAACTTGGAAGATCGCTGCTGGAGAACAAGCTGCAATCTACTGAGTCCCAGAGAGAGGTAGAGGGCCCAGGAGGAGGGAGTCCGTGGCGAGCAGTCAGTCACAGAGCTTTGGGGTAACCTGAAATGGAGAGGGAATGGGGAAAGAATCTC
>LR749629.1:1916541-1970054 GCA_902729485.2 Mus minutoides | reverse complement strand
GCTAGTCTTCAGGATTCCCAGGAGAGGCTTCAGAGTGAGCTGGACCTGACAAAAGGCAGGCTAAAGGAGACCAAGGATGCCCTATTAAATGTTGAGGTAATTGCACAATTCTGCTGTCATCTAAATGTCTAAATATTAAAATACAATTGGGCCACTTTACTTAAAGCATCTGTGGGCATCATTGTATATAATTAGTGTATTACTTCCTAGGACTACCACTGAAAAGTAATCCAGATGATTTGAGCACAACTGAAATGGGTCATCTCTTAGCTAGGTGTCGAAGATGAAGGTGCTGAGAAGGATATCCTCTCTCTTATGTCGCTAAGAGGAAACTGTTTTTCTTTCGCAGCTTTTTGTAGCCCCAGAGACTGTTTTGCCTTTAGTCGCAGCATTTTCATCTCTACCTGTCTCCGTATCATCATCTCAGAAGTGTGCTAGTCATCCTGGAGTAAGGAGTCTCTTGCTCCGATATAACTTCACGTCAGTTAAACTGCATAAACTCGTAAACAGCTAAACTGTGTGAGCACTGTCTCCAAATAAGGTTGCATCCTGAGACATGCTCAGTCTAAGGGCTGAGATTTCAGGAATGCTTTTTACAGACACAGTTCAATCCAGGATAATTAGTTTTTCCTGGTCAAAGTTTCAGCTTTCATATATAGCAAACAAGAGCTTCTCGGTGACTTACAGGTCTCAGAAGGCTCCACCTTCCCCCTCCCACTGTTAGGAAGTAAAGCAAAGGTTCAGAACCTATTAAAAAAAAACTAGGCAAACAATAGACGAGGGTTCTTCACGTCTTCCCTCAGGGGTGATTTGGAATGTGGGCTTTAGTCAGGCGGGACAGTTCTGTGAGGATTCTGCATCTACTACTTACCATGTCGCTTGGACAGAGCTGCATTTCCTTCCTGACACTTCAGTAGGGCAGAGAGCATGGTAATAATACTTTTCATATTACAGTTATAATAATTACAAGGGATGATCTGTATATACTTTAGTGCTCAGCAAAGTGTAATCACTCAGCTGGCGTTGGTTTTGGTAATAGTATTAGTTTTTAGCTTAGAATTGGTGACATTTCTGGTGTGTGTGCATTTGCTGCTCTTCCTATATTGTGTATATATAATTCTATTCATGGTTTACCTAGGCAATAGTTGAGTATATTTTGAATACCAATAGCATTTTATTTTTGAAATCTGTTACAAGATAGATGGCTTCTGTTTACTTTTCTCTTGTGGCTATATGATACAACAACGTTAATATGACATTAAGTTTGCATGCAATATATAATACACTATAATAATATATAATATAGCTGATTTATATCATGCCATACATTGTCTATAACCTCAATGGTAGCAGCTTTCCACATACGGCTGAATGGAATGACTAAATCATATTGAGAAGTATTGTTTTTACATTAGCAAAAGTTAAATGAGGGAGGAAGATATTTTAAATTGATGAATCTATTTTGTTGAAAGTTATGTGTGACGTGCATGCATGTGTGTGTGTGTGACTGCCTGCCTGCCTGCCTGCATGTATGCATGCATGTATTATGTCTATATGGTACCTCAGCTTGGTATACACCCTATTCCTAACTTTACTGTTTTTCATCCTGTAATTCTAGCCTCAGGGACATCTGATATGTCTGTCCTCTGAGGCCATCTGCATTCACATGCACATGCCAACACATAGATATGCACACATCACATAATTAAGCCAACACATAGATATATACACACATATACATAATTAAAAATAAATCTTAATGCAGAATTTCCTCAAATAGGAAATGCTTTAACTACAGTTAAATTAATGTTTAGTGCTACCTACTGTAGAAAGATGGCTCCTAGATGCTGAGTGTTGAGCAAGAACAGGTGCCTGAGTTCAACTTAGGAGTTAGTTATAGCCAAGTCAACAGTGTCCTGTGGAAGTTTCAATATGGAAAATAACCTTTAAAACTGCTTTACCCTGTGCTTTCCCAAAATGCCCATCATAGTGACCAAAGGCTAGCCCAGTGCCTGTTCTGGTTTTGCCAGGTGCTCTCGGGCAGCTAAGCACCCAGAGTGGGCCATCATTGGCACTTTTGTCCAGATAGTCACCTCCAGCCACAGGATCCAGGGAATCACTTGATATATGCCAATCTGCAAGGATTTCTCAAGGGCTATGTCATTATCATAACGCTAAGAGCATGGGCATGTGGTTTCAAGTTACATAAGAAAAACATCGAGTCAACTTAAATTCTTCATAATCCCTTTAATCATGTTGATGGTATACAGATGTAATGATCAGGCTTTGGAGAAGTAGCCTGATTTTCAACAAGAATATGAATTCATTGGAAGAACATGGCAGTATGATATATGTTTATGATATTTAAAAAGCTTTAATAAACTAACTTTAAACTGTTTAGATGGTATAAGCTTTGATTTAGAAAAAGTAAGGAACTTTTCAATACAAAAAGTGCTTCTTTTATTTTGTTTAACTTCCTTGACTAAATCTCCTAGCTAGTGTATCAGCGGCTGCCATGCTGTTCTTCTGTGTTCATGGAGACCAGTCTTCATTTGTCCTTCTGTTCCTCAGGCTGAGCTACAACAAGAACGTCATGAGCATGAGCAGACACTAACCACCATGAAGGAAGAAGAGAAGCTGAGGGTGGACAGGATGGCCCATGACCTGGAGGTCAAGTGGACTGAAAATCTTAGGTACAGCGGGCTCTGCAGGGCGGTCTCACGTGGGAAGTATTCCTGTGGTAGCCTCCTTAAAAGATGTGCTAGTGGTGTTGTAAGTTAATTTTCCTCATGACTAAATGCAGAGGTTTTAGAGGTCTTTTTTTTTCCCCTGCTTGAATTCAGATTCAGTTTTTAAATTTAATTTTCTTGAGTACAAAAATGCAGAGAAGTATCGTGAAATTAGAAGACTGATTCATTCTTCTCATGCCTAGTCTACCAATGGTAAATAAATGGTCTTCGTCAAGTGACCAGGTTCCTGTAAGTTAGCCCAGTGGCACTCAGACTCACAGGCCTGAGGATTAAATGGGCTTTTAGAAACACTGTGAGTCCCCAGAGAGCATTTCCTGAGAGAAACGACTCTCTTTACAAAGCAGATGCCTACGATTTATTATAGACAAGAGTGCTCCAAGCTTCGCCAGGAGTTGAGGCTTCAACATGAAGAAGATAAAAAGTCTGCCATGGCTCAACTGTTGCAGCTGAAAGAGAGAGAGAAAAATGCCGCCAGAGACTCATGGCAGAAGAAGGTGGAAGACCTCTTAAACCAGGTAGACAAGTCTATGCCTGTTCCTCTCCTTGGCTCTCTCTAGCTGGAGAAACACAACATGCTGCATGCTAACTCACTGTATTTTATTTTCCATAGGACAGACTTAAAACATTGTAAATGTTTTAAGACTGGAAACAGTCACATGAAACAGTATGCTAAGTAAATCAGTTGTGTATGCGATCCCAGATTCTGAGAAGAATTTGTAACTTTTTAGTTTGATATTTGAGCAGAACCCTTGGGCTTTAAATGGGAAAATCAGCTAGTTCTTGACAAAGAAAAATCATTTCATTTCTAGCCCTTAGATGCCATCTGGGCAACAGAAGATATTCAGTAGCGGTGTCCTGATTTCCTAAAACTTGTTTACCTAAGTGAGCAATTTGTATGGGTTTCTCGTAAGGTTTTATGCCTTAAGTACTGAGACAGTAACAGCATAAAGAAAAAGTGGTAGTGTGTCCAGATGGTTTCCAGAACATTTGTAACTGTCATTAAAATAATTTACACATTTCTCCTTTTTACACAAACACAGACTTTATGAACTTTTTGCACTCTCCTAGTTAAACTGGTAATTAACTAGACCCACTGGTATGCATCACCCAGCAAGGTGATTCTGGTCAACTAGTAATGAAATGGACTGACTGTGTGTATCACCAAGCAATGGGAGATCCTGGCAAGCCAGTAATTAAGCAGACTGTGTACCTTACCAAGCAAGGACAGAAGTAAGGCATGAAGCAATCCTAAGCGAATGCTGAAAAATCTACAGATATCTTAGTGTTTTCTTTCTGTTTATGATTGTGAAGAATTTCAAAATGCAATGCAAAGTAGGCTTTCTTTAAGCTACTTTTTACATATGTAGGAACATGTATTGCCATTTCAGGAATGGTTGAAGCCTGCCCGTTTCTCTCTGTTTTCCATAATTTAAAATGGAGATCTGAAAAAGAACAATGTGTGTGTGTGTGTGTGTGTGTGTGTGTGTGTGTGTGTGTGCAATTTGAAGCCTTTTGAATAAGAACAAGTAAACAACTCCTCCTTGAGGTTGGCATCACATTGGCACAGTTTGCTAGTGGCCTTCTGTAAATTGCCTTTAATTTCTTATTTAGGGACCCAAAGTGGTAGATTTTCCTGGGCAGACTCCCCCTAACCTTCTGTCACATTCTGCACCTAGCAAGGTGATTCAATTATGTTTTAATATGGAAGCCATCCCTAAAATCTCTCTGATATTTTTCAGCCAGGAAGTGTTGAACACAAATGTTTTAGGTACTGTTTGTATTGTAAAGAAATTTCACCACATTCCCCATCATTTTTCCTTAAATTTATTTGTATTCTTTTGTTATTATTTGTGTGTACACTCCTATGTGCATAGTGCAGAAGGCAGCTTGCAGGACTCAGCTCTCTTCTTCTGCCATGTCGACTCCGGGGTGTGAACCCATGTCATCAGACTTAGTGGCAGACCCTATTGCTGATCCTATTCTTGTAATCTCTCTTGCATTAAGTTGTCAGAGGTCATCCTTGTTATGTTTTTCCTCTTTTTTTCTTCCTTACTTTTCTTCCTTGTGTCTCTTCAGTGCTTATTACTAAGAGGTTTTCTTTTAATATTTCATTTACCCCACTTTATATCCCATGATTATATTTTAACTTATTTTAGTGCTCATTGATTTCATCATTGATGATGGTGATGGTGGTGATGATGGTATAGGGTCTTACTATGTTACCCAGGTTGATCTTGAACTCTGGGCTCAAGTTCTCTTTCTCCCTCAGACTTCCAAGTATCCAGGCCTACTGTTCTGTACCAGCAGGCCAGGCTAAAGTATTGGCCAGCACAGGCTGTACTTTCTGGAATAGCGTATACATCACAATTGACAAAGGAAACAACTAGGTTCTGATTCAGCTATAATATCTAGAAAGTTATAAAGAAAACACTTGACTATATTTTCTGTTTTTAATGCTAAAATGCTATCACTTATTCACTTATTTCCATCTTAAGATTGATTTTTTTTGCAGTTAATTTATTAATCTCCACTCAGAACATTAGCTGACAAAATAATAAATCTTTTTTTTCACTTTTTTTTATTTATTATTAGAGAGTTTCTTCATTTGCATTTCAAGTGTTATCCAAAAGTCCCCTATAACCTCCCCCCCCCTGCCCTGCTCCCCTACCCTCCCTCTCCTGCTACTTGGCCCTGGCATTCCCCTGTACTGGGGCCTATAAACATTGCTAGACCTAGGGCCCTTCTTCCCCAATAATGGCCAACTAGGCTATCTTCTAATACATATACAGCTAGAGACATGAGCTCTGGGGGTTCTGATTAGTTCATATTGTTGTTCCATCTATAGGGTTGCAGACCCCTACAGCTCTTGGGTACTCTCTCTAGCTCCTACATTGGGGACCCTGTGTTCTGCCCTATAGATGATTGTGAGCATCCATTTCTGCATTTGTCAGGAACTGTCAAAGCCTCCCAGGAGACAGCTAAATCTTATCCAACATAATTATAAGGTGAATGGTTTATCTTGACTCACAGTTTTACAGATTCCAGCCTACACTTGGGTAGACCCATTATTTGTAAGACTTCTGGTGTGGTGCCAGGATGTCAATGGCTGGAAGCATTGAGTCACAGAGAAGTCATAGAGAAGACTTCAGAAACAGGAAACAGAAAGGAAGTGGAGAAGGATCCCATGGCCTCCTCTTCACTTGTCCCCAATGATATAAAGCTCTGTGCCAGGCCACATCCCTCAAAAGCTCTACCATTTCTCAATAATACCACCCTAAGAGCCAAGTCTTTATCACATGGGTTTTCAGAAGACATTTACCATCTAAACCATTGCACTGGGTAAGTTTTCTGCAACCCAAATGCAAGGGTGAGAAAAGAATAAAACAGGAATTCCATTTCCAGATGTGAGAAACAGGAAAGGAGGGCTGAAGAGATGGCTTAGCTGTTAAAGGCTAGGCTTACAACCAAAAATATAAGAAGAAATAGGAAAAGAAGGAATTATTTCTGAACTGCAAGGCAGATACACTGAGATCTAAAGGCTTGCAAAGCAATTCTTCATTCCTCTGCCCTCTAAGTGCTGCTATAGCTAAAGTCCCAGCTTCCAATGACAATGAGACACTGGGTTACCAGTCCAGTCGCTAAAGCTTTAGAACTTCACCAGCCCCACCCCCCAGCTTTTGGTGGAGTTCTTCTGGTTTGCTAACAGTGAGGCACAGGATCTGGCCTTTAGAAACCAAGAAGACAGATGATTCACTTTCAGAGACATTCTTCCCTCCTCCTCTTCCTCTTCCTCTTCCTTTTCTTCTTCCTCCTCATTCTCCTCCTCCTCCTCTTTTTGTTTTGTTTTATTTTCTTTGAGACAGGGTCTCACTATATAGCTCTGGCTGTCCACACCACCATGCCCAGATCCTTCCTTCTTACCAAATAATAGTGCCTAGCTACTGCTGTAAGAACCCCTGGCCCTGGTCATGCTAATGTAGCAAGCAGTCCCCAGGTATATTTCAGTACTGTCTTTAAAACCTGCTTTCTTATGTTTACATTATGGATAGTCTTGGGACTTTCAAAATCTTTATATTCTAATGAGGTTTTGTTTAACAATTGGATCTTTTAAGTTGTCTCATCTTTAAAACATTCTTTGCTTTTTAGATTTTTTAAAGTATGTATCAATGTTTAGCTCAAATGTATGTCTGTGCAGCACATACCTGCCTGGTGCTAGTTGAGGTAATAAGAGAGTATCAGATCCTCCTTCAAATGGAATCATGGATAGATATGAGCAGCCATGTGGGCGCTGGGAATCAAACTCAGGTCCTCTGTAAGAAAACCAGGTGTCCTTAACCACTGATCCAATGACTGCCAATGCAGACCTTCAAAACTACTTGGAAATCACTTAGCTCAATATTCAATTCCTTTTCTTTTCTTTTCTTTTTTTTTGTTAATTTTTTTTACTAGATATTTTCTTCATTTACATTTCAAGTGCTATCCCATAAGTCCCCTATACCCTCCCCCGCCCTGCTCCGCTACCCACCCACTCCCACTTCTTGGCCTTGGCATTCCCCTGTACTGGGGCACATAAAGTTTGCTAGATCAAGGGGCCTCTCTTCCCATTAATGGCTAACTAGGCCATCTTCTAATACATATGCAGCTAGAGACACGAGCTCTGGGGTACTGATTAGTTCATATTGTTGTTCCATCTATAGGGTTGCAGACCCCTACAGCTCTTGGGTACTCTCTCTAGCTCCTACATTGGGGACCCTGTGTTCCACCCTATAGATGACGGTGAGAATCCACTTCTGTATTTGCCAGGCACTGACAAAGCCTCATAGGAGACAGCTATATCAGGGTCCTTTCAGCAAAATCTTGCTGGTGTATGCAGTAGTGTTTGCATTTGGGAGCTGATTATGTGATAGACCCCCCAGGTAGGGCAGTCTCTGGATGGTCCATCCTTTCGTCTTAGCTCCAAAATTTGTCTCTGCAACTCCTTCCATGGATATTTTATTCCCTATTCTAGGGAGGAATGAAGTATCCATATGTTGGTCTTCTTTCTTGATTTTCTTGTGTTTTGGAAGTTGTATCTTGGGAATGCTAGGTTTCTGGGCTAATATCCACTTATCAGTGAGTGCATATCAAGTGACTTCTTTTGTGATTGGGTTACCTCACTCAGGATGATATCCTCCAGATACATTCATTTGCCCAAGAGTTTCATAAATTCACTGTTTTTAATTGGTGAGTAGTACTCCATTGTGTAAATGTACCACATTTTCTGTATCCATTCCTAGGTTGAGGGACATCTGGGTTCTTTCCAGCTTCTGGCTATTATAAATAAGGCTGCTATGAACATAGTGGAGCATGTGTCCTTGTTACCAGTTGGAACATCATCTGGGTATATGCCCAGGAGAGGTATTTCTGGATCAATTGGTAGTACTACGTCCAGTTTTCTGAGGAACCGCCAGACTGATTTCCAGAGTGGTTTTAACAGCTTGCAACCAATTCCTTTTCTTAAGTTCTATTTTCTGTAAGACTCGAGTACAGAAACAGCTATCAGCAAAGGTCATAGCTTTGTGAAAGGTATGACCATCACTCTAGTTTTCAGTGCTGTGACCTTTTTTCTGCCTGAGCCCTTCTTTGGGGGCTGGGGGGGGGTCTTATTGTCCCTATTTCCACCAACCGTTTATTTCCCCAGCATCCCCTTAGTGTTCTCTAACATGACTGACAGCTCTCTGTACCTGTCCGCTTTTCTTTCTGAAAAGGCCTATTTATAGTAATACAGGTTTTTCCTGTGTGCAGCTCAAACTCCAGCCTTGCCATAAACCACTTCCAGGATTCTGGATTGGGGCAGCACCCTCATTTCTTGGTACCAATAGTCTGTCTTAGCCTGGGCTATGCTGGTGGCATGCCGTAGATGCTAGCTTTTGAAGATACATGTTTCTCACAGCTCTGCTGAAGGTCTCACTTTCTAACACCATCCCATTGAATGGTAGGAAGTCAGCGGAGGAGTTGGTAAGCTCGGCGCACAAACTTCCAGTTCAAACATCCAGTCCATAGGTTTGAGGATCCCAGTATGTCTTGTCATGTTCATAGCTCTGTATGTAAGTGACCATCGGTGTCGATTCCAGAGCTGTGGTTCTAGTAAACTGTGTCTTAGTCATCCACCTTTTAAATGTATGTTAATCACTTAATGTGTATGAATTCTTTTAGCTATATATGTATATATGTATGTATGTATGTATGTATACCCCATATGTGTGCTTGTGTGTGAGCATTACATCCCCTGAAAATGGAGTTACAGATGGTTGTGAACCACCATGTGAGTTTAGGGACCTGAGCCCTGGGTCCTCTGCAAAAGCAGCAAGTAATTTTAACTTCTGAGCCGGTTCTCTAGCCCCCTGTTCAACCTTGTGACATTGGAAAAGAGCATTATAGTCTCTAAAGTTCATGCTAGAAAAGAGAATTTAAAAGATATAAAATTGCTTCATTTTTTTTCTCTATAGTCCTGATTTCCAACGATTATCTCAAAACAGTGGTAATACCGAAAGGTTAAGGCAATTTTGTGGTTCTCATCTGCTCTTTGGAGAAAGCTGTGCCCTACAACCATTTGCATGCAACACGGGAGTAGTTAGGGTACAGCTCTCTGAAGGACTTTAGAACAGCAGTAGCCTTCCTGTGCCTTCGGTGGCAGTCATATTTTACCCCAGAGGTCACGTGTTCTAACCTTAAGTATCCTGCACAGGTAAGTTGACTGGCCCACAGATCCATCAGATAATTTTAGGATTATCTAATCCTATTAATATCCTAATTATCTAATATGTGCAGAGCATTTACACTGTTTCTTAAATTTCTTCTTAAATCAAATTTCTCCTCAGAACTGTTTTTTGTGCGCATGTTATAATTAATGTTCTGTGTTTCACACTCCATTTTCCTCCTCCTCTCTGACTCAGTCAGTTTCTGAATGTCCCCTCTCTTCTTGTGATCTTTCCTCGTAGCGGCACTCTCTGGGTGAAGCTTTGCATAAGTCTATCAACAATGTAAGTGAGCGAGCTGCACTTACAGTTTGTGCACAAGGCATGTCGCCCTTTTGGTTTTGCATAACAACACTGCTTTGAAGCTTTAACTTATACAAAAATAGACTTTGGCATACAATGTAAGACTTTTTTTTTTTTGGTGTATGGATACTAATGATCTCTAACCTTCAACCATTCATTTGTGTATGTACATACATCTACCATATTGTCTTAAGTGTATTTCATGATGAAGCTAAGCTAATTTTCAACTTACATATAAAATTCATTATTTTAATGTTAACTGTGAAAAGCATAGTAATGATCCTGAAAAAATGTTAACTAGTTGATTATCAGAAAATATGAATAAATACAAAATATGTTTTCTTCAGTTAAAAATTTATTTTTAAAGAAAGCATTAATAGACTTTACTTAAAAGGAATAAGTATTTGGGAAAGTTCATAAAATTTAAGTATATTTTATATTTTAATGTCATAAATTTTAACACATGAGGTAAATCCCTTCCCTAATAATTGGCAAAATGATTGTTTTTGACTTTTATGTAGACACACGAACAGAGATTAAGCTTCAAAATAATCATTCATATGTTTCTATTTGATTTGAAGAAAATAATGAGATTTATCTGCATATTAAATCCCATTAATACCTTGTCCTTCTTTATAAAATTACAGAGCTGAATGTCTCTGAGTGTGTTCCTTGGCTCCCTGATCCCTCGGGGCTGAGGTCAGTACATTTCTTTTGAAAAGGCCTGTGGTGATGTGTGCCTTTCCTCAGGTAGTGGAGGATGAAAATATTAAAGGTGGCCATTGCCTTTGCTGCTGTCCTGTGAATGAGTCACTCACTGGAATGTCAGGCAGCTAGGCAGCTATATTTCTGTGTACCTATTTATAAGCAGAATGTAGCAAGACCACGCTTTCCCAGACAGATCAAAGTTTAAGTATAAATTTGCCCTGTGAAACTTTAATATTTTCATTTTTCTACTACCTGAGAAAAGTCAACTTTCCTATCAAGTAAGTTGAAAATCAATATGATTAGCTTAATTTTCTTAATACATTTTAAAATAAATGACCAGGTATATTTATCTCAATTTTGATGAACAAGAAAGACTACATTTAAACATTCTTGTTAACATTAAAATCTCATAGATTAGAGTAATAATTTTGATTTGATCATTTCAGTTTTTAGCTTAATATCCAAAATATTTGATGTATTTGTTGATTAAGATAAGAACCCAAATAGAATGTGATTGTTGTCGAAATGGATTACATTGTTTCTCAGAACATTTTGATGACATAATTATTCCCCTTAGTGGTTAAAAATACACTAATTAAATAAAAACTAGATCATCAACTTACTATAAATAAAAGTGCATTATTTTAAATGTCTCTTTGTACCTGGATGCGAATATCTTTATATCTTCCCTAAGGAAAAAAAATAGCATTAAACATTATTAAACAATCCTCATTTAATTAAACCCCAGATGTGACATCATAGTTGTCATTGGTCACCTTTCACCCTCATCCTGCATAACCAACCTGATTGTTAGCGTGCAGCACCCTCATCCATACATTGACCGAGCTTCCCAAGTGAAAGTTCATGCTTAGCAGGAGGTAGCTTCTCATAGGCCATCCTTAAAGCCATCCCGTGATAGCTAATGCATGTCTTCTCTACAGATGCTTTATAGTTTGCTTTAGTTAAGATTGAGACGATAACTGGGAATGTGATTTATAGCATCTCTGGGAAAATTAAGAAGTGTCCCTGTGGCTCCTAATTGCTAATTTTAGTTTAGAACCTTCCAAGAAAACCCTTTGCTGGAATTGCCAAACAAGTTTTTCAGAATGGCCATAATTTCATGATCTAAAATATATTTTCTTTTTAAAAATAGGTTTTTAACTGAAATATGATTTTATCACTTTCCTTCTCTATGGAGTCTTTTATAATAACAAATCAATAGTCTTTAAAAAAAAGTGTTAAAATGTCTCAGTGCCAGTAATCTATAATTGTTCATAAAAATGTATATAAACCATTGACATAGTGATAAATTATTCTTATTGTTCTCCACTAAGCCTAAGTTAGCAGTTTTTAGTGTTGTTTTCAATGCTTAAAAGAACCAAACTTCATCCTTTTTCCAGTTAACGTGGTATGACTTTCAATAGTCCTAGTTATGTGCCAGTGGTAAAAGAGGGGCTCATCTTTAAACCCCAGCAGCACCTGACATGTGCTGACTGACACTGAAGAAAAAGAGAAAGACAAGGACCAGTGACCGCCGTGGGCAATGCCATTGCAAGCACTAGGTAGATCTTCTGTGCCTGTAATCACAGGACCAGTGACTGCCATGGGCAATGCCATTGCAAGCACTAGGGAGATGTTCTGTGCCTGTAATCACAGCGCTTGCGAGGAGAGGTGGAAAGGTCAGGGGTTCTAGGCCAGCACCCTCGGATACAGGACAACAACAATTTTGAAAAGAAAAAAAGAACAGAGAGAAAATTCTGTAAATGGTGACCCACACCTGTAAGTCCGAGACCAGCCTAGGTAATATGGTGAGACCCTGGCTCATAAACTATAGGCAAACAAAGCAAGAAAAACACAAGTCATGTATCCGAATACCGTGTATAACATATAAATGCCACTTAGAGGGGAGAGAAAACATAAAAGCATAAACTCACTGTTCTCTCTAAAGGGGGAAAATAATCAGTTAACATCAACAAGTAAAGCCCAGGGCGCACTCATCTTGAGGAGGCCACCCAGAGCTGGCTCTGTAAATTCTACTTTGTCCACACCTGCACCTTCATGACATCATAGCCACAGTGGTATTTTCTTTTCCCTCTGACACATTTGGGATATGTGACCCCATCAGTGGCTCCAAGCATTAAATACTGAGGGTTTTTTAAAAATGTGCCCAGAGTCCACCTAGAAACTTTGGTATATAGGACATAAATCACTATTTTATCAGATAGATTATCTATATTTGGTGAAAACTATCAGTTTATACTTGGTATACTTTCTTATAAATAAAGCAAAACAAAATATGTTATTCTATCGAGACACCCTGAACTACATCTCCAGCATGAGTCTCTCTGGTGCACTCCAGCGTGTATTCCATATACAGTGCACATTTACTTTGGTAATTAGAGACAAACCTGTCGATCAGCCTGGATCCAGTTCTAATGCGCAGAACCAGAATCTCAGAGATGAACACACAGCTAGATTCAAGAGTCATTTGAAGATAGACTGTGTATTTTGTGTGTTCTTTAACTCCGGGAATAAGGCTGAAGAAGGAGGGGATTAAAAACCCAACATCACATTAAAAACAAAGTTGGTAGGTTAATGTTATCCTATCACAGCAGCAACCTTAGATTTGAACTGTTTACTTTTAGAGTTAATGACACAATGTAAATGGATTAGATTCCTGTTACTTAGTAAGTGACTAGGTTTGTTCGAGTATTTACACTAAGCTGCTTCCACTTCCACGTGCACATGGTAAAGGCCGGAGCATGTGTGCAGGACTCCACAGAGGGGCAAAGCTTCTTCCTAGAAGATAAATCACATATCCTAATGTGTTTTCTCTCTGGCATTTCTACAAAATTCTGTCTTTAACAGCATATTTTCTAAAAGAGAGTCCAACTTTTCTTCCCAAAGCTATTATTAAGTGATAGAGACCAGAGAATGCCAATTGCTGTCAGCACGGTTAAATTGCTTAAATTGTTTACAAAATATAGAACGTGTTACTTGACAACACATGTATCGACTTGTAAGAATTTTTAAAATAAGAATTAATTTTTGTGCAATAAGGATTCTCGTGTTTTGTTTTGTTTTTTAAATAGGGCTGGCGAGATGGCTTAGCAGCTAAGATCACTAGCTGTTTTTCCAGAGGACCTGCATTCGATTCCTAGCACCCACATGGCAGCTCACAACCCTCTGTAACCCTACTTACAGGAGACTCTTTTGGCCTCTTAAGCATTGCACACATGTGGTGTGCCCAGACATAACAAGCAGGCAAAGCACCCATACACATAAAAATAAATAAATCTCTTAAAAAGTACATGGATAAAATGTTCAAAATTGATAACAGATAAAGATACAAATGCCATGCAGTACTTAATTTGAGTACGATATATAAATCAAATCAACTGCTGTTTCTCATTCACTATTCAACAAGTTACTCTGTAGATGTTCTGTACACTATAACCGTATTATGAATCAAAATTGTCCAAAGATTTAATACAGACCCCATCCTTGGTTTATTTTATTTTGAATTAAAGCTGCTTGATATTATTATGTAGTTTATATCTTCATTAAACTCAGATGCTTAAGTAATTGCTATAAAACTTTAGTTCATTTCACACTGCTTTAAAACATTAGTTTGTATTACACTGCTTTGCCCATTATCTGTTCTTTCTAATGGTTTGCAATTTTCCCACAAAATAAAGGCTGATTTCCTTATTGCTGCCTTACCAATAAGTTTATTTGCAGTGCTGAAGTGCATGATACAGCTTTCTGCGTATAATTCATGTTGCTGCATTGAACATGAATGTGAATACTTCAGCGCTTGTGTGTTTCCAATATTAAGAATACTAAATAAGTATATTTGACTACTAAACTGCATGGTGTCTGTCTATATAATGTCTATTACTTACTATAGTGTGTATATTCAAAGATTAATCATATATTCTAAGTTGGAGAATAATTTTTTGGAGTCCTTTTAAGGTAAAGTATATTATAGTGCACATTATTTAAGCTGGAAAAGTTTAAACTGCTTCTATTTAAATGTATAATATATGTGGCAATTCTTTTTATATTAAAGATATTTCCTCATAAGCTTCACCTTTAAATGGTGCAAGTTGAAGTCAGTCTGTAATCAGATTAATAGAATCTGATGCGGTGTGGTCCAGCTAACACAATGGGAGATGATGAAGGCAGTGAATGTTTAAAGCATGCATCACAAAGATATAAAACATGTGTAAGGCAGTGTTTCTTAGCCTGTGGGTCATGTCCCCTATGGGGTCACATATCAGATATTTACATTATGACCCATAACAGTGGCAAAATGACAGTTATGAAGTATCAACAAGAAGAATTTTATGTTTGGGGGGAGGGTGTCAGCACAACATGGGGAACTGTATTAAAGGGTCACAGCATTAGGACGGTTGAGAACCACTGGTTTAGGGGATAAGATCTGGGGCTCCTGGCAGCCCAAATAGTACCTCTGGGCAAAGCAAAACTTCATGCTTCCTCTTTCTGGATGAACACAGGCTGTGCCCAAGGCATACAGCCTGGAGAGGAAAAGCCTAGTTCAATTTTAGTTCCCACTAAAGGAACTTACAGTGCCAAGGAAGAGCTTCAAGAATATCAGTTAAGGTCATACTTTCCATGTTCTAGCAAGTTAACACCACAAAAACTCAAGGTAGTCGCTGTGCGATCCACCCTGATGCTGAGACTTTACCTGTAAGAGGCCTTTTCTCTTATAAGACCCCACTGGCTGGGCAGGGGAGGACTCTGTTGATTATAGATCGGTGCTCACGATGATGCTTCCTGCAGTTACATTCTATGCCCTGCCCTGTCTTTCTGGGCTCCCCGGAGTAGTTATTTCATCCTGGTGAGCCTTTCATAAGATTCTGAGCACATAAACTATAATCCTAGTCCACAGCATGGTCTTATCTGTTGCTGTGGGTTTTTTCGTGAAATTAGCTATGCATGGTGGCTCACACCCATAATCTCTGAACTCAGATGGATTACTGTAAATCCCAGGCTAGCCTGGGCTGCAGCATTAGACCCTGTCTCCTCAGATTTTTAAAAAGTTGCATTGTCTGGAGTCAGAGACTTACAGTTCCTCCTTTAGCCCCCCCAAACTATAAAACCTCTGAAACATACCATTGTGTGCAAATTAATAATTCATAAAATTTCAACAGTCAAACAGCTTCTTTGGAAGCCCATAATGACAGACCAAACTATTCTAGTTGTGTATTTCTCACCAGGGCTTGGCTGTTTCCATGACGATGTGTGCTGACTCTTTTATTAATCGTCATTTGTAACTTTGCCCTAAACCCTTCCTGTAGCTAACATTTCAGCCACGCTCACTGCACAGACTTATCCCTGCTGCTTGTAGCTTTTCTAGTTTGCCATGAGTAGCTCTTCCCTTTTGCCTTCCTTTGCCTCGCTGGTGAGGCCTGGGTCTTTCTTCTTTCTCTGGAGCTTTCTTTGTGAAACATGCTGAGTAGCCCATTCCTGTCACCAATACACCAAAGGAAAGTTGTTGCTGATAAAAAAAAAAAAACCAAAAAGGCTCCTGCTCACTGTAGAGCTCCCTCTTCTGTTGGATTTGGAGGCCACAGACACTTACTTTGGTTTGAGTAGATGGTGTCTTAAATTGTTTATAAGGCATATTTTACAACTTTGTATTTGGACTCTAAGTTCCTTTTTTCTTCAGACTTCTAGAGTAAGACTGACCGACACCATTTCAGGTTAGAGTAGCCTGTGGATGTGAGCAGAAATGGATAAGATTAAACAGTATTTATATGTGCACTAATACACACACCACCTGTGCTCGCATGCTTTTTGTTCTTTGAAAAGACGTCATTTCAATTAAAACAGCCAGAGGTGATGTTTGACATACTAAGGCTGAAATTTTGGGCTTTCAAAAGCAATGATAAATCACTTCCCAGTTCTTACCATTCTTCCAGAGGCCCTGGGTTTGACACTCAACATTCATGCATGGTAGCTTACAGCTGCCTATAATCTCAGCTCCAGGGGGTAGGATGTGATGTCCTCTTCTGGCTTCTGTGGGCACCCTCACAAACGTGTGTCAGCATGCACACACAAACACACTCACACATCAAATAGATAATAAGCAAATAACAACCTGACAGATATTTTAAAAGAGCAGGTCTTCAGACCTCAAATAATCTTGACTAACAATTATTATGTTGTTTCTTGTATGCCAGAAACTGCTCTGAGTGAAGGCATATGGCATTGAAATGCCCAATTCCCTCACAATGGTGAAGTACAGATGCTAGTTGAGGAGGCAGCTCTTCTTTCTGAACCCACAGCCTAATCATCACACTTAGTGCCTCATGGAGAAGCCATTTACCCTTTAGTTAATCTCCTCAGAGCAACTTTATCTTACAATGGTGTCCATTGCCTCCTGTTTTCGTCCTTGGTATAAATGTTATATGTATTGTAGCATATTATTACAGCGGATATGTAATGCATAATTTTATAAGCATAGTAATTAGACTATTTTCAAGATAATTTCTGAAGACATACTTAAACTAATGATAACTCCAGATCAGATTTTTGGGCTGGGAAGATGGCTCAGCTTATATAGTGTTTCCATCAAGCCTGGCAACTTGAGTTCAATTCCCATAGCCCTCATAAAAGTAGGAGAGAAGTGACTGCATGCTGTTTCCCTTTGACCTCTGCATACACACACCATACACACATCCAACAACAATGGAAGCGTCTGTGAACTGAGTTCCAAATGTAGAACTTTTTTTTTCCAACTTTTATTAGATATTTTCTTCATTTACATTTCAAGTGTTATCCAGAAAGTTCCCTATACCCTCCCCCCTCCCGGCCCTGCTCCCTACCCACCCGCTCCCACATCTTGGCCCTGGTGTTCCCCTGTACTGGGGCATATAAAGTCTGCATGACCAAGGGGCCTCTCTTCCCAATGATGGCCAACTAGGCCATCCTCTTCTATATATGCAGCTAGAGACATGAGCTCAGGGGGTACTAGTTAGTTCATGTTATTCTTTCATCAGACCTGTTGACCTGCTCTTCCCCTTGGGCCGGCAGTCTGTGAAACATGCCTTGTGTTTAGTCTCTGTGGTATGTCTCTCTGGCGTAGATCTCCCTGCTCAAGCAGAACCTGGAGCTGCAGCTTTGCCAGTCACAGACATCTCTGCAGCAGCTGCAAGCGCAGTTCACCCAAGAGCGCCAGCGACTCACACAGGAGCTGGAAGAGCTGGAGGAACAGCATCAGCAGAGGCACAAGTCCCTTAAAGAAGCACACGTCCTCGCGTTCCAGACCATGGAAGAAGAGAAGGAAAAGGAACAAAGGGTAAGGTTCCCCGGGGAATGTATTTGAAAACTGTCCAAGAGATTGATGATAGTTAGCTTTAGATTCCTGTTTTAGTGGTCTATGGTCCATATGCAGCACAATGTGAGCCTAACATTGGGAATTGAAATGGGAATCACCAGCCCCAGATTCTTAAGAATTACATTGGAACTCTAATCCTCCACCCTCTCTCTCTCTTTAAAGCATTACTCATTGTTTTACTGAACTGTTCTCCAGGGTGTGACCCCCTCACACCCATAGGGAGTCACAGTGCTTAAACACACTAATATTGCACATAATAACAGTCACATTAGAATAAAAGTAACATTCTGTTCGTCTGTCATAATGCCAAGCTGAACACATCTTTGGCTCTTTAGCAGTTAACAGTTGTCACTGTCCTATTCATAGTGTATTAGTATTGTAATAATCTTTTATCAAAAATGTTTGAGGGCTGGCGAGATGGCTCAGTGAGTAAGAGCCCTGACTGTTCTTCTGAAGGTCCTGAGTTCAAATCCCAGCAACCACCACACGGTGGCTCACAGCCACCCATAATGAGATCTGACACCCTCTTCTGGTATGCCTGAAGTCAGCTACAGTGTACTTATGTATAATAATAAATAATAAATCTTTGGCCTGGAGCAAGAGTGACTGAGTGAGCAGAGTTGACCAGATCAAGCAGAGGTCCTAAATTCAATTCCCAACAACCACATGAAGGCTCACAACCATCTGAACAGCTACAGTGTGCTCATATACATAAAATAAATAAGTCTTTAAAAAACAAAAACAAAACAAAACAAAGTTTTTTAGGCAGAGGCCCATGTGCACAGGATAGCCTTGAACTCACTCTGTAGTCCAGGCTCGCGCTGAGCCCCTGGTCCTCTTGCCTCGGCATCCTCGGTGCTTGGATTACAGTATGTGTCACCACACTCAGATTTTTAACAAACTCTAAATTTGCTTTTAATCTGAGCCCACAAAAAAGAAAGAAGAAAGAAAGAAAGAAAGAAAGAAAGAAAGAAAGAAAGAAAGAAAGAAAGAAAAGAAAGAAAAGGAGGAGGAGGAGGAGAGGGAGAAGGGAGAGAAGGAGGAGGAGGAAGAAGAAGGAGAACAGGAAGAAGAAGAAGAAGAAGAAGAAGAAGAAGAAGAAGAAGAAGAAGAAGAAGAAGAAGAAGAAGAAGAAGAAGAAGAAGAAGAAGAAAAGAAGAAGAAAAACCAGCAGCAGCAATGAATCCAAGGGATGATTTTTTTTTTTAATCTTGGACTTTACTCTTACATTCTTTTTTCTGCAACATTTTTCTACATAGAAGAACTATTCATGATGTAATAAAATTGTATGTTTTAAAATATAATTTCCTTATAATATAATCCCAAAGCTAATATAAAAATTATAACTGTGATAACTTAAAAGGGATTTAAACCAAATGAATATATTACTAAATCATTACCATCTTCTTTAGTTTTTACTTTGTGTGTGTGTGTGTGTGTGTGTGTGTGTGTGTGTGTGTGAGAAAGAGGGAGAGAGAGAGAGAGAGAGAGAGAGAGAGAGAGAGAGAGAGAGAGATCAAGCACACATATGCGCTTGCACATGTGTATGTAGAGACCAGATGTTAGTACCAGGTGTCTTCCCCTCCTGCTCCCTTGTTCTGCTTGGTGTTGCGTGAATGAGATGCAGTGCCTTCCATCGAGTCCAGGAGCTCACTGACTGACTCACCTGGCCCGAGAGTTCCAGGGATCTCCCTGGCTCCTTCTCCCAGTGCTGTGATTACAGGAGTGCACTGCCATGCCTGTCTTTTTACATGGATGTTGCTGATCTAAGTGCAGCCCTGGGCTGAGGAGATAGCTGAGTGGGTAAAATGTTTGCTGCTCTAAGAACCCTGCTGCCAACACACACAACACTCATAGAGAACACATGTCATGTATATCCGCAATATACACATGTTTATATGTAAGCACATACACACAAATAAGTAAATCAACAAGCCCAGGTCTTTAGGCTTGCACAGCAAAAAATTTGACTCACTGAACCATTTCCCAGGCCCGTATTATTATAGTCTGAGCCAGAGTCTCCAGGATATCACCAGATAGCTATTACTCTGCTTAATTTTTTTTTCCAGAGAGTGGGATATTTGCATTTCATAGAAAATGCTATAGAAGATTTGACGTGATGCTTCACAGCCCTCGCAGTGTGCATAGGCAAACCTAACTGAGGCTTTATGTTGTTTTCTTAGTAACAGCAGCCTCCTCTCCTGTCTGCATGCACAGGACCTTTTTGTTCCTTAGTTTTCGGTAATTTGTATCCTTAGCAACTTTAGAAAATGATCTTACTTGAAAACTGCCTGAAGCTAAAGGTCTGTATTTCCAATTTCAACAAAATGTTTTGAGCCAGACTGATTTCATAATTAATTGTTTTCTACTGCATTGGCCCACTGAATTTGTTCTCCAGTTACAGTACTTGATATCTTGATTCTCTTAACTCCTGGGCTTGAGAACTGTTTCCACTTTGTTTGCTGGATTCTCTAGTGTAATGGTGTGATTGGCTTCCCCTGTGTAGGCTCTGGAGACTCACTTACAGCAGAAGCATTCTGCAGAGCTGCAGTCACTGAAAGATGCACACCGAGAGTCAATGGAGGGCTTCCGCGTGGAGATGGAGCAGGAGCTTCAGACACTCCGGTTTGAGTTAGAAGACGAAGGAAAGGCTATGCTTGGTATTGTGGACAGGATTATAATCCTGCCATACTTCTTTGTCCCTTCCTCCCTTGTAAATGTCAACAGAAAGCATCAAGTTGTATATTTAAAGTTTGGGACATCCACATGACTATCTAAGCCAGCCATAGACTTTCCTTGATGCTACTATGTGAAGAGGCAAGGAAGGTAGACTAGAGTGGGTGAGCTTCCTCTGCACTATGAGAAGGCAGTGCTCATAAATGTTTGTCTTCATGGAACTAAATGGAGGCAGGACACTTAGGGATCCCAGAAATTAGCCACTGGCCATAGCCCCCAAATACCCACCCATGCACCCCAACTCTTAACACCTATGCATGGACCACACATGCATCCCTATATCTCCCCTCACACATGCACCCACACCCATGTACCCGAGCAGTCTCACACACACACACACACACACACACACACACACACACACACACACACATACTCACTCACTCACTCACTCACAAAGGCACCCTGAGTTGCCATTTTGCAATCTCTTAGCATTGCATGATTGACTCATTCCCCTTGCATCTTACCAGTATTAGACATGTGACCGTACGTCAGGTATACTGATAGGAGTGTCATAATCTTTCATTATAGTTTTACTTTACATTTCCTAGGTGGATAATGATATTGAGTAGTTCTCATGTTCTCATCAGCTTCACGTCTTCCTTTCTGGTTGGATTCTTCATTGTTGATGCTGAGTTTAGGTGTTCTACTTATTTACTCTAGATACTTGTAGATCTAGTGGTGCCAGGCTCCTTCGGGTCTGTTTACCCTATAACTCCTGTGAGAATACCCTTCCTGAGGTCACCACTGACTTGAGCTGTCTTCACTGGCTGTTGTCTCGTTTTCTCTGTGTGCACATCTGGCTGGTTGGCCTTTTGGGTCTCTCTCCTCTTGGTCTCCATGTTACTATACATTCTCTCTGTAATGATTTTTTTTTATCTGTACCCTTTACTCTCATGGGCCAGGCCTGTTTCATGTGTATCCATCAAATACTTCTTTTCTTATAATTCAGTTTGAGCTTTTTTTTCCTTTCCTTGAGCCTTTTCCTTTCTATCTACCTCCATGGCTTCAGCTGTCACTTTTGGGCTGGAGACTCCAAATGGGTGTTTCTGCATCAACCTTCTTGTTTTCATACATTAAATTGTATTCGTTGCTACATGTTGAGGCATTGATTTTTTAACTAGATCTTAAAGTACAATCTTACCGTCTCCCCATTGTCCATAGTCCATGTCCATCCCTATACTCCTCATTCGGATTAACAGTGTCAATTTATTGAGTTGTCAAAACTTGGAACATGGGAGCAGCTTTTTTTTTTCTTTTGTTACCACATTCTGCCTGTGAGTTCTTCTTAAATCCCATTTATGTCTTTCCTCTGCTCTAGACCTTCTGTCATACTTATATCAAGGCCATATGATTTCTTTTTCTGTTTCTGTTTCTGTTTATGTGCATGAGTGCTTTGCTTACATATATATCTGTGCAGTACATGCATGCATGGTGCCCTCAGAGGTCAGAAAAGGTTATTGAATGCCCTAGAATTGGCATTCCAGACAATTGTGAGCTGCTGGGTGGGTGCTGGAAATCACACCTGGGTCCTCTGCAAGAACATGTGTTCTTATTTGCTGAACCATCTCTCTAGGCCTTTATATTATTTTGTTTTTGAAATATCATTATCATAACCTTCCTCCTGACTTCCTTCTCACAGATGTCAGAGAGAACTTTGAAATGTTCATACCTCACACGAGTCTTCCCTCTTTAAGTCTATCCATGGCTCTACATGAGAGTATCTGGCAAGTTTTTCTTCTAAAAAAGCCCTTAACACCAGGAAAAACTGGACTCATGTTCTCCATGAAGACCACAAGAGGGGCTTAAGTTGGCCAACTACAATCAGAGGCAGCATCTCTTCCATTAGATCCCATGTTTTAGCCTCAAAATCCATAATTTGCCTTTTCTTCACATCTCTATATTAACATTTAAAAATGTTCAAGTATCAATCACGTTTAAGGAAACATCACGGGTGATCCCTGCGTTCTGTTAGAAATGCAGTGGCTCTCATTGCAGTTTAAGAGCCATGGACCTAAAGGCTCCATTCTCCTTCATATCCCTGTGCACCCCGTGGCCTCCTGCACAAACGCCACAGTTGTGGGACAATCTGGCTTTCCTTGCACATTCTTCCTCTGTGGTGAAAGCACCCCCTTCTCTCTTAGGATCCCCAATTCATCCCCTCTGTTTTATAGACTGATTCACCGTAACAGTCTCTCTGTAATCCACCCCAGTCGCCAACTCTCAGAAATTTGGGTATTTTCGCCACTGAGTTTTCATTATCTTTAATGTTAATGTCTGGTATTCCACTTAGTTCCCGCACAGTATCTTCACTCCTGGCTTGTGAAGTTACAAAGACAGTGTCAAATTTTATTCCTTCCTAAGATACCGTGGTCATTCCATAAATGTTTGTGAGGTGTGTGAAAGGATTGATCCCAGGGCTGGGGATAACACATGCCTGTAGTTCTGGTCGGTTCTCCGGAGAGAGATGCGGCAGAGTCCAGATTTCAAGGTCCCAATTGCATAGTTTGCATGGCCAAATCAGCCTTGGCTATTTGAGATCTCCCCTTAAATAAATAAACAAATAAATAAATATCAATTCCAAGCTCTAATTCATGTGGTGACTAGCCTCCAATCATTAAGACTGTTTACAGCCAGTACTTTGCATGGTCATTGCATGACATTGTAAAAAAAATCCTACTGGGAGGAAAGTTGCCTCCAAAACATTTGTCAGTGTACAACTCTAAATTCCACATTTTTTGTTGTTGTTGTTGTTTTATTTTCGAGACAGGGTTTCTCTGTGTAGCCCTGGCTGTCCTGGAACTCACTCTGTAGACCAGGCTGGCCTCGAACTCAGAAATTCGCCTACCTGACTCCCAAGTGCTGGGATTAAAGGCGTGCACCACCATCAGCTTTCTTTTTTCTTTTCTTTTCTTTTCTTTTCTTTTCTTTTCTTTTCTTTTCTTTTCTTTTCTTTTCTTTTCTCTTCTCTTCTCTTTTCTTTTTTCTTTTTTCTTTTTTTAATTCCACATTATTTTAATACTATCAAACAGTAGAGCATTTAATCTCCACTTTATCTTCAAACTGAATTTACAAAAAGCACACCTTTGTCATTTAAGCTCTTGACATTTTTCACATCCTCAGCACAGCTAAACAGATTCCAAATACACAATAGTATATGCTGGTCTGCGTGATTCACAGTCTGCGTGATTCGCGGTCACTGGTGCGTGATTCGCGGTCACTGGTGCGTGATTCGCGGTCACTGGCGTCCTAATTTTAAAAGTGATGTTCTAGTGCTTTTTGAACCCCTTTTCTTTGTGTTCCAGCTTCCTTGCGTTCTGAACTAAACCATCAACACGCAGCTTCCATTGATTTATTACGGCATAGTCACCATCAAGAACTGGCTGCAGCTAAAATGGAATTAGAGAGAAGCATAGACATCGGCCGTAGGCAGGTAAGTGGAAGCACTCTGCACTGACTCTTTCAATCTGGTTCCCCAACCCTCAGGCCAGGAATGGTACTTTGTAGTAACTGCTCATTGCATAAGGATGAATTTTTTTTTATTTTTTCAGAGGAAATAAGCAACCCTACTTTTGTACACCAGTGATAAAATTACATTTTATTTTATAACTTTTTGATGAAATGTTTTGCACTTTGTTTGCATCTTAGAAAAACAAACAATGAGATATGACAACTGTCAAGGGTAAGGACATCACTATTGAGTAGTGCTAGCCATGACAACACATCATCCTGTGACTGGGAGGGCCACTATGGTACTTGGTAGCCACATAGCCCAGATTTGTCTAGTGCACCCAGGAAATGACATTTTCAATTTTATGTAGTTTAACTTAGCCAACTGAACAGTCACATTGGATGACACAACCATCCAGAAGGAGGAAGTCCTGTATAAGAAGACAGATAGCTCATATGCCCAACATCTTAATTAGCCACTACCGCTTATACTTTTTTTAAACTTTGCTCTTTGGGCCAGCATACTTTCTTCTACTATGATGATCTGTGATCGTGGAGATGTGTGTTCATGGAAGGATACAGCCATAAGCACTGTGCAGAGAAAGCTGCTGTTGGCTCATTACACCCGCAGCTTTTACCTAGTTGGTTCTCCCATGTTAACTAGTCAGCCTGGAGTTGCTCATCATAGCTAGTACATTTTGAATGAGCCACTTGTAACCAGAGAGAGAAATCACTTTTTCAACTCTTCCTTCAGTAACATCAGCAATGTGTACTTTACAGAATGTGTAGAAAACATTGACTTATAGAAAATCCTTCCTAGATATATAACTATATGGACAGCCATGAAAGCAGCTGAAGTCTGCCTTTCCAAATCATGGAATTCATGTGTGTTGGAGGCCTCTCTAGATGAAAATCCCTTTAAGATTAAAGGACAATGGTACCAGCACTTTACTACAAGATCTATACAACTTACCAAGAGACCCATATTCTATTCTTGGATATATATGTACATGTACATGTATATACGTAATCAACCCGACATTGACTATAAACTATCTTGGAAAAATCATCTTATAAGTAGTGATTTCCTCATTATAAAATGAGTGAACGAGGCTTTCACAATCTTTTGGGTCCCATATAGCCATGATATTGCAACTATATTCATATAAGTATTTCTTAGCTGTATGGAAGACAGAGGGTCTTGAGGTTTTCTCATTTTGAGCAGTTCACTTTGGTTTTGAAGCCTTGTCAGAATGAAAGCATTTCATATTCATAATTGTCACTTCAGTGTGCCACATTAGTGCAGGCAGCAGATGTGTAGAAAACCTTTAGCCTTCTGCCCTTTCTTACAGAGTCAGGAGCACATGTGTAGGATAAGCGATCTGCAGGAGGAGCTGCGGCACCGGGAGCGCCACATCACAGACTTGGATAAGGAGGTCCAGCACCTCCATGAAAACATAAATACCCTAACGAAAGAACTGGAAATTAAGGGAAAAGAGATTCTCAGAATACGGAGTGAATCCAACCAGCAAATGAGGTATGATAGTACTTACAGCAGAAGGTTCATTGTTGTCTAAGCTATTGTTGGAGAATGCTTAGCAATATGTCCCTGTTTTTGTGACTAGTGCCTTACCAGTAATAATACGTTGAAGTTCACTCTTTATTATATGTGGTGGGTATGATATCATCTGGAAAATAAAATGTCTGCATTTTGACAATGTATTTATTATTCATTAACTTTGTAAAATGACCATCATTAAAGATGTTTAAAGTTGTATTAGTAAAAGCATTAAAGGAGACAAATTTTAACCCTAACCAGTAGCCCACAGCAAACTCTATAGCTTACCTTAAGCTGTTTACAATAATTTTTATGCATTATATAAAAAAAAAAAACAGGGGCATTTCAAATCTGGTAGAACATAGATAGACATTTTGAAAACTTGATTTCAGAATAACCTTTTCTTAACTAAAAATAAATTAAACAGGTTGCATGAACAAGATTTAAACAAGAGACTTGAGAAAGAGCTGGATGTCATGACAGCAGACCACCTCAGAGAGAAAAATATCATGCGGGCAGATTTTAATAAGACTAATGAGCTACTCAAGGAAATAAATGCAGCTTTACAAGTGTCGTAAGTCATATCGCATTCAAGAAAATTCTGTGTGGGTAATAAACTGAGGAGCACTGTGACTAAGCTCAGCCTAACTGTTGGAGTCTAGTAAAACGGTGCTGAGTGAGGAAGGCGTAAGTACTGTACTTAGATGTAATAGCCGTGTGATGTGGATGTTCGATAATTAGGATAAGGCCACTGAGTGATTTGTCCCATTTGATGCCACAGCTGTAGGTCTGCTAAAATAATACACATGCCTCCCCCCCCCCACAGACACCATTGGTACGTGGCTTCCGTGATGACATCTCAAAGTGTGTTCATTGTCTAATGTGAAGTTATTAGTATATTGTGAACAATAGAAATGTTATAAGCCTGTGCATGTGTCAGCAATACACATTTTACAGTACTCAAAACATCCTTCAAAGCAAACAAACACTTTAAATGATGTGTGTCCATTTAGCAAGTACCTGGTAGATAGGAGGGACAGAAAAGAGCAAAGACTTCATTTCCTATACTTGGGTACTGCTTGAATTCCTACATTTAGCAAAGTAAAATCATTACAAATAAAGTAATCACTCAAATTTAGTAACCCCATTACTCAAGTAAAAATCTGTATGTATTTCTTAGTGATCATTAAGAAGATTAACAGCCTCTGTCTTTCCAGGGACTTTACAAACTCCTACAGATAACTCACTTTGAATTCAGTCTGTCTCTCTGATCTGACCCCTGGTCTGGTTTAGGTCATCTTAGGTTTCATTTGCTCTAAGCTGCTGCTAATGTCTTCATCACTTTTCCAATTATCCAGATACCTCCATCAAGTAACAATGAAGTCACCACCACCACACCACACTGTCCGACCGTTGGCTTTGTTGAGTTGTCTTCTGCATTTGTGTATTATTCCTGTTTACTTCCCTCAGATGTAGATGCCACTGTCACATCTTCTGTCTGTGTAACCACTCAGTCTCAGCAAGTACTCCCTGCATAGGTGCCAACACACATAGTCACACTCAGTAGCAACACGCCCTGTTTAATGGCGTGTAGCAATAGTGCCAGAGTCTTTGTGTCTTTGAAATGACTGTTAGAAATTGTACTCTCTAGTGCTGAGTATTCAGATCCTCCTAGAGCTTCATGGATGTTTGATTGCCTTACTATTATCCCCCAAAGAACCTTACATCTAGCCAGGTGTGGTGGTGCATGCCTTTAATCCCAAGGATTGGGAGGCAGAGGCAGGTGAATCTCTGTGACTTCGAGGCCAGCCTGGTCTATGTAGTAAGTTCTAGGACAGCCATGGCTGTTACACAGAGAAACCAGTCTCAAAAAAATCAAATCAAACCAAACCAAAGCAAAACAAAACCCCTTGCATCTAACTTTTAAATGTATTGAACTTAATTTGTTTTAAAAACAAGCAAGGTCTAGAACATAGTTAGTGGTAGAATGCTTCCTTAGCAAGCACAAGACACTGGTTTGATTGCCAAGACCCCAAGAGGGAGAAGAAGAAAGAGAAAAAAAAAAGCAAGATAATAAATGAGAGAACAGGCTACTCATTTTTGCCTAACTGACATTTTTCATAGGTAAAGAAAGTTTAAGTGAAATAAAAACTGTCCCAGTAGCTTGGGGTCCAGAAATATTTATTGTATAAAAAAGTGATTCATATTTGTACTTTTAGTTTCCGTGGGTTTGTTTTTTTGTTGGCTTGTTTTTGAAACAGGACCTCCAGTGTCCATGATGTCCTTGAATTCTTGCTTTCCCTGTTTCTACCTCCCAAGTGCTGGGATTACAGATGTGGGTTACAACACGTGGCAAGAGATTTCAGCGTGGGGGCACAGAGGAGGGTAGTTAGGTTTACTTTAAATTAGCACCTCACTGTACTATAACAAAAAAAAATGTTTATGAGAGAAATGTCAGTTATACATATGGACATTAGGTAGACCAGTACTTCTATTTATTTATTTATTTATTTATTTATTTATTTTGTACTTCTTAACTAAAAAGATGTATTCCGCCATGCTAGAATTACTGTTTTGAATTCTTAGCCTCTAAAACTCCAATGATTTTGCAGTTGTTTGATTTTTGTTTGTTTGTTTGTTTGTTTGTGTTTTTTTAACTTAACACTCAGGCTATTTTCAGAAGTTTTGAAGACATCTGGAAGTAGTAGTGGACTTCTTAACAAAAATCAAAGTCTGCTTGGAAATTATAGAAGTCCAACAGTAAAATGCTTCAGTCCTCTATTTTGTTTATAAATAACAGAATGTATAAAATGTAATTTCTGAGCTATGTGAGTCTTGGTGATGCTTTTGTTCAGGGCTGAAGTCTCTAGTCATTGATTTTCTTGTCATATGAGTTCTATAATGCAGCATGAGGTATATGATAACGGGGGAAATGTTATCATCTGTATAAACGTTATACAGAGATAACGTTTCTCTGTATAGTTTAATATAGGGCTGCATTGTTTAGGAGCTCTGGGAAATTTACCTGTACACGCTCCACACCACACTCCACCCTACCCCTTTCTCTTCCTCCTTCCCTCCCTACTTCTCTGTGTGTGTGTGTGTGTGTGTGTGTCTGTCTGTCTCTCTCTCTCTCTCTCTCTCTCTCTCTCTCTCTCACACACACACACACACACACACACACTGGGGTGGAGGTTATATGCTTGGTGAGAGTCCAGCAGTAACCCTGATTGGCACTTCCATGTGTTCTGCTTCTCCTTTCTAGTCAGCCTTTTATTGCTTTTAATGATAATCTGAAAACGCGATGAAAATAAAACTGGATTCCTGCTGCCATATTAATGCTCAGAGACCTGACTATTATGAATTAGTGTCAAGAGCATATTTCATAAAGGTCATTTAAGAAATACAGAACCATACTGGGGATAGTGATGTACACCTTTAATCCCAGCACTTAGGAGGCAGAGGTAGGACTCCTGAGCTCTCTTAGTTCAAGGCCAGCCTGGTCTATAGAGCTAGTTCTAGGAAAGCCAAGGTTATACAAAGAAACCTTCTTGAAAATGCAAAACACATACACACAACACACACACACACACACACACACACACACACACACACACACACACACCCCAAAACAAAACAAAAAAACAAAAGAAGAAAGAAATATAGAACCAAACAGAAAAGGGTCAGAGGTTAGCTGGGAATGTAGTACCTGCCTGTTAATCCTTGCACTTCGAAGGCCAAAGTAGGAAGATCTCTGAGTTTACATCAAATCCAAGATATAAAGTGAGGCCCTGTGGCAAAGAGAGAAAGACAAGAAAGAATTAGAACTCCTAACCCTCAATCTCTCAGTCAGTCTTTGCACTCGGCCTTTTAGAAGCACTGTTGGTCTAGTGAGCTGCCCAGATAGCTGGAAAACCATTGGCTAAGTTGTCCTGAAGTGGATGTGGGAATGGTACTAAGTTCCTTCCTGGTAGAAGGATGGATGAGATGCTTGTATATTTCTAAGTTCTACCTAGTTCATAACAGTCTCTGGTTCTCTCCTTTAATGATTTCCTATTTGTACTTATAGATTGCTTCTCGTCAATACTGTGTCTTCATCATTATCTAGTTTTTATTAAAATTGTTGCTGATGTAAATGTATGTTGTTGGAAGAATTAGCTTATAATAATGGAGGTTAAAAAGTTTCAACTAAGCTAGGTGTGGTAGAGTACAAATCCCAAGACTTAGAAGGCAGAGGCAGTAGATCTCTGTGAGTTAGAGACCAGCCTGGTCTACATAGTGTGTGCCAGGCAAGCCAAGACTACATAATGAGACCCTGTCCAAAACAAAACAAAATAATAGTAAAAAGAATGTTTCAACTAAATTGAAGCATACATTTGAGCAGGGGAGAGATTTCCTGTACAACAAAAGGAGATTCCAAAACTGTAGATGATTATTTTAGATTCACTTTACTTTGTTTGATTAACTTGCTCATTGTTCTGCAATGAAATCAGATAAGGCTTTACTACATCTAAGATGGGTTTGGCTACAGTCGCTATCAACTTACAGCCATAGGAAGTAGCTCTGCATCCAAGATGCTTCTAACCACAGAGGCAGCACTCTAGTGACATCTTGTGGCAGCTTCAGCACATAGCCCTAACACCTTTTGTGTTGTTCTCACATAGATATAGTATAATCTTTCCAGTGTGTGTAAATACTTACATTGCTCTGTATGTAAATACCACTGAATGAGTTGGCCTACAAGAAAATGTGATTATTTTTCTTCCCTGATGATCCTTGAACAATTTGTTCTTATTGGTTGATAATGGAGAGTTTTAAAACTGCATTCCCCACAAACTGAGACAAGAAGGTGACATTCATGTGTCTTTTGTTCTCCCTCCCTTGGTATCTTTTCTTGGTCCTTATATATGTCATGTATGTCACCACATAGCATTGTGTTGATGGTAACCACTCACAATAATACCCGGCCTGCATTTGTAAAGTTTGTGTCATCTGGCTTCTCAGCAACTTCAAAGCACACCTTCCATCATTCACACATGACTTAAAGTGGCTAAATCTTCCCAAACATAACCAACCCATGGAGCACTTAATGGCTCTTGGGGAAATCACATTATTATGCTTGCAAGTCTTAGCGTAAATCTGAGTGTTTTTAACTAAGGATGTAGGAATTTATTACAACAGGATGTTGTCTTGAGTTGTATCGGTGAGATAAAGGTTTTCTTGTTTATAGACTAGAAGATATGGAAGAGAAGTATCTAATGAGAGAATCGAGGCCAGAAGATATACAGATGATTGCAGAATTAAAATCCCTGCTTACAGAACGAGACCAGGTCATAAAGAAACTCATTGTAAGATATTTTGTTTTTAGTACAACCGTATTAGTAATCAATAGACAATGGGGGAGTGTTTTTGAATAATGCTAATTGAATATGGAAAATAAAATCTGTGTATTGTGGTCACGTTTATTAAGCTATAATTTCAAATTTAAATTTGGCATTAGAATAAGGGAATTTTACCCTTCAGTGTTTTTATAGAAATAAATACTTTTAACACATACTAAAATTTTAATAATACGTCTTTATCACATGATAGTTAACATCCTATTGGTATATACAGGGATGTGTATTGTACATACAGTATTAGAACAAAGAAAAATCTGTTACCATGGCCATGCATTAGACTGCACTGTCAACTTACAGTTAGTTCCCCCTTTTTTATTGTTGTTGTTGTTGGTGGTGGTGGTAGGTTTTTTTTGTTTTGTTTTTGAGATATTTATGCTATGGAGCCCTTAAAACTTACAGCAACCCTCCTGCCTCAGCCTCTGAAGGGCTGGGATTACAGGCAGGCATCACTATGCTTGGCTCTAATGAACCGTGTTCATTTCCTAAAGTGTGTTCCACCCAACACCGACCCAGAGAGACATTGAGCCATGCAAGTACTCAGGAGGCTGGGGGTGAGGCAGGAGGCTGGGGTGGGAGGCAGGAGGCTGGGGGGGGGGGCTCTTGACTTTGAGGCCACCCTAAGCACCATATTAAATTCAAGAATGTCTTGGGATATGCAGCAAGAACCCATCTCAAGAGCAGGAGCAAACAAACAGAAGGAAGCTTTTGTGGTCCAGCCTAAGAAGAGATGTGCTCTATCAAGGGAGACAGTGGTGCCCAGCAGCAAGGGCCCTCAGAAATCCACTGGCGAAGAGTTATATGACTCTAACAGTAAATACTCTGTCTTCACTAGAACCATGATTACTTGAGAATAAAAGAAAAATTATACAGATGTTTGAAAATTTATAAAATGTTTCAGAATTTTCTAAGATGCTATAATATCCTGGTCAGTAACTAATATGCTGCTCTTCGTAGTCACTGGTAAATGCAAGTCTTCGGATGTTAGCACGTAGCAGCACAAGACCAATGTTCTGACATCCTTTAAACTTATTTTTATGATTTAGAAAATTCCATCTGTTTTCAAGACTGTGAAGTTCTTTTTGAGACTTATGAAGTTCCTTTTGGAACTTCCAGGGTGGACTACGGTTCTTAGAGGGAGCCTATTTCCTGTGGCTTGCACTCTGCTAAGCACCCAGTTTTCCAAGGCTGGTACATATGAGCATAGTTCTTCCCCACAGCAGCAGACATGGAGGACTACTGTTTCATTTATAAAGTGAGCAAGTATAACAAGTGTGTTCATCTATAGCCTACAAGTAGCTATTTATTCTTCCAGTTACTACTTGGAATGTTACAGATACACTTGCATTTATCCTCATCAAAGGGCATTTGTAACCAGGGGCATTTCTACACTTTTTCTACAACAGGGTGGTTCTCTGACCCTCAAAGGGCATCTGGGGCAAGGTCTGTAATGGAAATGAGAGTCAGAGGAAAGGAAGAGAGTTAGGAAGGGTCTACTCTACCAGGTTACACTAGAGTCAAGGCCATTCTGAACATCATTCTCACCCATACCACTCCATCTGCTGTGGCCTTCCCAGTCTGCTTGCTAAATTGCTTAACACATCTTACTTATTTCTCAAAAAGGAAAGGTTTTATCTCTGTAATGGCCATTCACTTTTCCTTTACCCTTGGTATAATACATCACCATCTCAAAGAAAAGACCAGGTGAGATCAAATCCATTTTCAGGTACTGAAGAATAATACATAGTAGTGTCATAGTTATATATGGAAGCCAGTCAAAATTCTTCAGGCCAGAGTCTGACTCTGGCAGCCCTAACACAGTGGGCATGGTTACCCACGTTCAACAGGCCAATTAAACAGACAGTAATATTGAAAAGTAGAAAAGAGAAATGTATCACATGAGGCTACAGTAGGAAGAGGTAGAAATGATTCTCCCCCTGACCCTCTTCCCTGAACCCCAGTGCCCATCTTTGGGATCCTGACATGCAGCTGTGGCTTAAATGCCAGAAGGAGATATACATAACTTAACAGTCCTGGCCAAGATGTGGTCTTGCCCATCATTGTCTTAGCTCTAGTCCCTCCCTCATGGCAATCTGACAATCTGTCAGGGCTGTTTGATATCCTGTTTGGAGACAAGTTCTCTCCGTGTCTGGCATCTCTGCCTTTTCCTTCTCTGAGCCATGAGACTTGGGAAATTCCAGTTTGTTAGGGATAGTTGTTATAATATTCCAGTAGCCAATAAAAGAGGCATGTGTCTCTTCAGTATTGTCTTCATTCCTGTTATTACAACACCTTGAGTACAAGTTAAACCCACTCAAATGCCACAGTAGGCACCACAAAGAGACAGGACATTAGTAGATCCTGTAGACAGGAATGAAAGGCTATTAAAGGGTATAGTCAAGTCCCTAGGCCCAAGGTTTAAAAGGTGCTAAAAAGTGACCTGCTAGCTACATTTGAGACACTGGCAATCAAGCCTAGAGATGTTTAAACAAAATATATAAACCTTTATACTTCATTAAATTTTTAATGAAATGGCACTCACACATTTTAAGTTTGTAAATCTATAATAGAAAATGTTGAAAGGATGTTTATAATTCTTTTGCATAGGAGGATAATAAATTTTACCAGCTGGAATTAGTCAATCGAGAAACTAACTTCAACAAAATATTTAACACAAGTCCTACAGTTGGTGTTATTAACCCATTGGCTAAGGTATGTGCTGTAGACACTGTGAAGTAGGGTTGTATTTAAACCCGGAGGGAGATGGGCTCATGTGGAACAGGCAGCATAAGGTCAAAGCTGCCCAAAATGTCTTTGGAAGGATAATAACCTCCTGCTCAAGTCATTACTTCTTTATTTGTTCAATTCAGAATGAGCTACTTACTTATGGGTAATTTAGATCCTTAAAATATTGTATTCATATTGAAACACTTTGGCTCTACCTTTATTTTTTTCATATTCCTAAAGAAAAGTAAATCTCTGACACAAGTTAATTTATTGCCACTTCCTGACTGAGCACAGTCCTCTGTGCAGTTCAGAGACTCCAGCCCCAGATTCCAACAGTTCTTCCTAGCTCCAGACCTTCCAGCATAACTAAAGGTGACCCTGTAAGCATCACTTTCCCCATTTGTGAATGTTCTTGACAATTTAAGTATGGCCTTTTCTGATTCTTTATTATTCTCTTACAACAGCTATGGAAAAGCTTTGAGTTAGATCTGACTAACTTTTGTACATCATTGTCCCCTGCCCACACAGCCCTAGTGTTTAGGCATAGTGTGTATTCAATAAATGGGTTAAATTGTAAAACCTTATCATACCTCTTTAAACTATTCTTTAATTATATCAAGTAATGACTAAAGAAGTGTATATACTAATTTCACATGGATTATGAATCTTTTAGGATAAATTAGTAATATAAAGCTCATGTTAAAGCTGTTTTTTAATCCATATTTTATTGCTTCACATTGTGCTGATTTCTGCTACATTTTTACCCAGAAATTTTATTTTCAAAGTTTATACAATTTCTCTGTTTAGAATTCCGAATTTACTCTTTCTTCATCAGTACTCTACACTTTGAACTTAATGTTTTGCAAAGGATAAAGCTATAGCTCTGTCTTTAGAGTTCCATAAGGAAAACTCTCCATGAATAATTGAACGGATGACAGAATTAATTTAATGCTGAATTTTCATTTTATTTGATTTTTGAAACAGTCTCATGTGGCCAATGCTGAACTTAAACACACCTTATAGTCAAGGCTGTTCTTAAACACACCTTATAGCCAAGGCTGGCCTTGAACTACTGACTACCTTTACCTCCTCATTGCTTGGAGTATAGTTGTTTGGTACCCACCTGGCTTTAATTTTATTTTTAAAACTGATAATTAAGAATAGCATAGCTTTTAACTTGAAAACACTTTAATACTTGTGCACTAAACATACATACTAGTTGTAGTAATTGTGTGCTAGACATACGTCCATGTCTCAGAGACAAAGCATACTAGAATTTTATGCATTTATTTTATCAGAATACTTTGTTCAGCTTTAAAACAACTACTTTAGAATTTTACCAGAAGTATGGGTTTTTTGTTTGTTTGATTGTTCATTTGTTTTATTTTGGGATTGGTTTTTAGAGATGGTCACACTATTCAACCCTGGCTACTCTCACCATGTAGACCAGATTAGCTTTAGTCTCAAAGAGCATGGGTATTAAAGGTGTGGGCCACCACACCGGGCTATCAACTGTTTGATTTCTTAAGCAAAACAAACCAAACAAACAAAACCCCTGAGCTAACTCCAGAGTAAACTAAGAAAAGGCAAAAGATGCCATGTAGAGAGACCCTCCCGGCTGCTGCTGATAGCTTTCCAGTGTTGACACTCTGTTCTCTGATGCTGGATACACTGTATCAGTGACTGTCTGCCAGTCACAGGGTATGGCAGGAAGAAACATCCACAGGGACTATATTACTTTAATTGAAGTAAAAGTTCTGTCATGTGAATTATTTCCATTTTTAAAAACTAAAATAACTTTGCAAGTAAAAACATCCGCATGCATCCACCTGGAAAACCTGAGAATATTCTGAGTCTTTTACAACGTGCTAATTTTTATTCTCCGCAAGGGTTGCTGCTCATCAATCCTTGAATTAGGAATATAATTCTTTGAGACTAAAGGTGATGTTTTGCAAGCAGACAGATTTCAAGGCTGCATTTGGCTTCCTTTTTTTTTTTTTTTTTTTGCTCATTTTAAATTCTGACTGGATGCAAAAAATCAGCTACTCTAGTCTTTAGCCTTTTTTATTATGAGCTAGTTTATGATATTGCCAGTTAATTTAAAATGTAGGTTTAATGCTACATATTTAGTTATCGCTCTTTAGAAAGATGTCACAGAGAACTTAACGAGATTATTTAAGTCTGCTTTAAATCTTCAATAGAAATGTGAAATTTGTTCAAACTACAATGCCAAGCAGTCTTGTATTCCTTTTTTTTTTTCCAGGCAAGAACAGCCTCTCTTTGACAGATGGACAAAGTTCACGGACCTCACTTTTAATATTAGACTTAACTTCATGCCTCCTAAATTTAGCCTAAACCCACTTACCCTTGTGGCATTTGAGGAACTTCCTACCTGTCTTGTTCCCGGCACTCTATACTCTGTCCTAGTTTTCCCCTAGTCCACTGTGTGGTTCGAGATTAGATATGAACCGTTCCTAAATGTCCCTTCCCCTGTGCTCTCTGTCCTGGTAGCATGTCTGTCCTTGAGGATTCCATGTAGATGAGCACTTTCGAGGATCCCCAGACCACACTTTGGGTAACACTGGTTAATTTTAACATCACAATTTGACACAACGTTTCCAAACAATTTTCCAAGCCAAATTTACCTTTCCTCTTCTTCCTGTTTTCTTTGTCGGCTCTTGTGCAGGAATGAGTGTTCTCACGTGTGTTATTTTTAACGCAGCAAAAGAAGAAGAATGATAAGTCAGCAGCAAACAGGTTTGTGAGTGTCCCCAATCTAAGTGCTCTGGAATCCAGTGGCATGGGCAATGGACATCCTACCCGTCTGGAACCCATTCCCAATTCTCCAGCCCATGATGTTGAGTTCAACAGCAACAAGCCTCTTCCACAGCCTTTGCCACCCAAAGAGCCCAAGACATTTTTGAGGTGAGCCACGTCTCACCAGTAGCTTTTTTTCCCTTCTTCTCAATTTTAACTTAAATTTCCCTTTTTACATTACAGAAATCCACTACTCAAAAAACCTAAAAAAATAATAATAATAATAACGAGATAGTTTGAAAATGTTTTACGACCTATCTAGAAAATTCTGTTTTGACATTGACCAAAGGCTTTATTCTTAACTTATTAGTAGTGAATTTTCTAAAAGTTCACATAATTCATGTGCTAAGAGTTTTTAATATTTATGGTTTACAAAGATTTTATTAGTGCAAACTTTAATTTTTAGAACTTTAAAATCATTTTTATTTATTAAAATTTTCATTTCTAATGCTTTACATATGTATTTTCTTTTATCAGGCTTATTAACATACATATACATATTGCCAAATTAAAAGAAAATTAAGCTCTGAGAACTTAATGCTGTAGTTAAATACAAATACATTTAGGAAAAAAAACAGTTTTAAACTAATTCTAGTTTAAAGTTGCCTCCAAGTTGCTTAAATATATTAAGTACATTTTGAAGGAAATGAAATTATTAAGTCATTACATGATTAAAATTAAAAGTACTGTTTTACGCTCACTTTACTAGAACTGATTTTTTGTTGTTGTTGTTGTTGTTGATTCAAGTTAATTTTTCTCTTATTTTTACTAAATCCTAATAGCCCCAGTACTAAGTCTTACAAGTGGGGTTTGTATTTCTGTTTTTAAGCTAAGTGATCTCTAATGTAGTTAATGACTAATTAAAGAGTAAAAAAAAGACAATAAAAAATAGTCGACGCTGTCTCTGAATGTGTCTTCTGCTAAATACTCTGTGTTGCTTGTTTCCCGTGCATGGGTGCGTTCAGGTATCAGTAAGATGCATGTGCATGAGCTCAAGGAACTTGACCGCTGGACTTTCCATAACACATTGTTGCGTGCCTTGTAATTCCCCCAAAGACGGTAGGGATGCTTTTGTTTTCTTAAGTAGCCCAAAGAACCTGAGGTAGTTAGAATTAAGATGCTAGAGCTTGCAAAGTAGGAAGAAAAGTAGGCTTTAATGCACTCTTTGAAGTATCTGATAGACTGATGGAAACTTAATGTAAATATGCAAATAGTAGAAAGAACTATAGTGTGATTTACTTTAGCTCTCGTGAAGAGTATATCTATGAGAGTCAACCCCTTGTGCCAGGTTCTGATCATTTTAAAGGGGAAAGTTGCCAAAAGAGGGGACACTATTTTGTTTGCTTTCCTCTCCCACAAACACTCGGTTTTTCAAACCTCAAAGATGAGACTGTTGTTTTTGCCAGTAGTTTACTTTTTGGATCCTAGAGTAACTGGGACATGGCTCCTCTGTCACAGAGTTCATGTGAGCTGCCACTGGAACTCCTGGTCTCAGAGGAAGCACCCTAATGCAGAGTAGCCAGTCCTTACATCCAGTTCTCATGTGGGCTACCAGTTGTGGAAATCAACACTTGTATTTCATTGCTTTCCCATTGCTTTGCAAGCCATTTAACCCTGGGTTACATGTCTCTCTTTTTATGAATTCAGTCCTCCTCAGAGTGAAGCTTCCCCAGCGGCTTCTCCAGACCCCCAGCGCCAGGAGTGGTTTGCCCGATACTTCACATTCTGACTGATTTTGCTGGCACAGCTCTGTGTGGACTGTTCCAAGAGCATGACTGCATAGGAATCATTATGTGGACAGGCCTTTCTATGTAAAACACTGTGAACGAGAAAGTGTTTGTCTCTCCGATTTGAAAATGCACTGTATTTCGTGTGATATTTATTGGAATCACTCTCTGAGGTACTATATTATGTGTGTAATTATAACAATTATTTTTATTTTAGATGGAAGTCTTAATCTTTGTAATTACTGCATAATAAATTTTATTAGAACAAATGTTTTTCGTGGTTGTTTTCTATCAAGTGTGCTTTAAACACTTTTTAATACCAAGTATAAGACTTGTCAATAAGTTTTACTGCACTAATGATCATAAATTGTTACTTCAAGAGTCTTAATATCAATATAGGGAAATTTATTATTATCTTCCATTGTTGTGTATAATTCTAACTATATAATTGTTAACATTTATAAATCCAGAATAAAAGAATTTATGTAAATTGTGTACTTCCAAGTATATGAATTCTTGTTGGTTTATAGTTTTTTTTTTCTTTTTTGATTCTGATAGATGAGATGTAAACCTTCAATAAAGTTAGTATCTATGAGTAATATTATTTAGGGCCAAAGTTGGTATGTAAAAAAGGTCTACTGTAATTTGTCTTAAAAGGAAGGTTATGCCAGGAATAGTATATGTACTTTAATCTCAACACTTGAGATTACTGTGCACTGGAGGCCAGCATGGTCTGTTAGTGCCAGCCAAGCTATATAGTGAGACCTTGTCTTCAAAACAAAACAGACAAACGCCTGCTAGCCAGTTTTCATAGTAGCATGGTTTGTGTTGACATATACGATGTCCTATTTGGGGGGTTTTACCCACTTTTTATGAGTGCCTGTGTCTATGTGCATGTATTTCTGTGTGCACGTATATGCACATACATGAAGAGGCCTAAAGTTGATGTCAGGAATTATCATGCATCCCCCTTTTACAGAATTTATTTTACAGAAACCTAGAGTTCACTGAGGTGATGAGTCTTATTAGCTGATCTCCTTCCTCCACCTTCCAGAACTGAAATTGCAGGTGGACAACCCTGCCTTCTAAGCAATTATGTGAGTTCCTAAGACCCCAACTCTTCCAGACCTTACATATGGTGCAGCAAGTGCTTGGACCTGAGCCATCTCCCCTGCCCACAGTTTACTTATGCTTTAGCCCAGCTTAGCCAAAGGCTTTGTCGTGACTCTAAGATGAGTCGATTCTCCAAAAAAGTTAGTTATGGTAAGTCACTTTTGCCTGCTAATAAGTAGTTTCTGTGAACTCTGTCAACAAATAGCTGGATGTGGCTCTTCTGATGGCTGCAGTGGCTATGCCTGAGCTTCAGGTCAGTGTAGCAATCAAAATGGGCTTATCTTGGGACTTTCTTAGAGACATTTAAAAAAAAAGTCTCTTAATCCCAAAAGGGGAGGGGACCAATAGACCAAAAAGATTCTACCAAGTCTAGCTTCCCAAATGAATTTATTTGGAGTTGATCACATGGGATGGTTAATGCAGGGGAAGCTTGCACCACAGAAAGTCCCATGCACCCTGTGGGGTGTGGCTCAGTGTCAGGAGTACTTGGTGGACCTGAGTTCAATCAAGCCCATGACTCTTCACAGGTGGTTCTCTGACTTTCCTAAGTTTGAGTCCCAGGATGCATCACAATAAATAAATAAATAGATGTAATTCTAAACTTTTAAAAAATGTTATCATTCCAAGTCATTTTTAAAAATCTCTTCCCTACTTTCATGAGGATGGATAGGGGAGAGTGGTGACTGGGATGAGAAGCAAAGGTCTTCTGTGGTCTTAAGACCCCTCTTCTGTCCAAGATGGAATGTTCACAACTCAATTGCTATTACCATAGACCTGGCTTATCAGTTGCCTGGCTCACTATAGATCGTGGTAATAGCTCTGCTTCTCTCTCTCTCTCTCTCTCTCTCTCTCTCTCTCTCTCTCTCTCTCTCTCTCTCATGTGCGTGTGTGTGTACACCTATGTAAAGGCTATACTACAAGACTTAAGAGTGCTCTATTAGCCATTTATGGTGGTTCACACCCATAATCCTAGCACTTAAGAAGCAGAAGGACCGCAGACCGGAGGCTACTGTGAGCTACCTAACAAGACTGTCTCAAAAAAATTAATACTTCTACTCATTGCAGACTCAAAAACACAACTCTTACCTCAAAGGAGAGAACAGTTTATCCTGGAACAAACTATGAGTGGCCATGGTCCAGTTACTCCCCTTCTGTGGTCCAATGTGCTAATGGTTTCGTGAAGTTTTTATAGGAACACAAAATCATTAAGATGGAACCAATGTATTATACAGGTGTGCTACTTAATTTCAAATGTCAACTTTCCTTAACCTAGAATTACCTCAGAAAAGAGATTCTTTGTTTGTTTTTGTTTGTCTGCTTTGTTTTGTTGAAATGTATCTGGCTGTCCTGGAAACTCACTTTGTAGATCAGGCTGACCTTGAACTCACAGAGACCAACCTGCTAGAATTAAAGGCCTTTGCCACCACACCCAGCTGAGAAGGGAGACTGAATTGAGGAACTGCCTGTATCAGATTGACTTGTAGGAATGTCTGTGAGATACCGCATCCTTAACTGATAGAAAAAGAGGGCCCAGCCCCAGGAAGCACCTGTAAGAAAGCTAGCTGAGTATTGGCTTGTGAGCCACTCAGCAAGCAGCGTCTCCCATGGCTCCTGCCACACTTCTTTGGCTGGAAAATTTATTCTTGGGTCAGAGTTAATTCTGGATGGAATAGCAGGTGTACTGTCAAGTTACTGCTGTGATGTTCCTCAGTGAAGGACAAGGACCTGGAATTGTAAGTCAGATAAACCCTTTCTCCCTCAAAGTTGCTTTTTGCCTGTGTATTTTTTTTTTCAACAGCAGGCATGAAACTAGAGGAGCTTACAACACAGCTTGGAGCTCTCTGCTAAAGGCCTCAGATGCTATTGTACGACATTCTTAACTTTTGAATTGGGGGAAGCTAGTGGTCTGAAATGTTAATACATTCCAGAAGGGACTTAAGAGATGGCTCAGCTGTTCAGAGCATGCACTGCCCTTCTGGAGGACACAAGTTTGATACCCAGTACCAGGAAATATCCAACTGTCTGTTTGGTCAGCTCCAGCCTAAGACCCTCTTTTGGCCTCTCTAGGAACCTGCACTCACATGTGCACACCCACACAGAGAGACACACATATACCCCTAAAATAAATAAATGCATTCAAAAAAGCTTCACCAGCTAGTCACAAGACTATTCAGCCAGACAAAAAGGTTGGCCAGAAATACCTTTTAAGGAGTTTAAAGGTGGCTTAAGGCAAACTAGGGTTTGGACTTGTCATATTCCTATCTTTACAAATTCTAATCAGTTAATCAGACGTTAGTAAGTTCAATATAAAGTGTGGTTTCTTTCCATGTACTTTTGGTCCTTTGTTTTAAAGCAGTTCTATGTACTCTAGCTGGTCTAGAATGAACTATGTAGACCTGACTGACCCTCAACAACCAAAGATCCACCTGTGCCTGCCTCTGTCTCTCCTAGGACTGAAGTCTAGCACTGTCAAGCCTGACTGCAGGTACTTTTGATATGGGTTCTTCAAGTGCACTGGAGCCTTTCTTGGTTTTGTTTTCTTGGCTCTATGTTGAGGGCCATGCAGGAGCAACCACAAAGAGCTTTAGAACTCATGGAATGCAGCCCACTGGTTAGCACCATGGTGGGTCTCCTCAGACAAGCAGAGCTCCGGGACCACGTGTCCCGAGGATGTCTTGCTGCTGTGGAGTTCTGCTGCTTGCTGCCCTCACAGCCCTCTGAATCGAAGAATTGTATGGAAATTCTAAAGCGGCTTCCAGCCCCTCACTGGGCAATATCACTAGCACTCACCATAACAGTGTTTGATCTCTCTCAGGCACTGCTGCTGGAGCAGATTAATGACTGGATCACCACTCCAGGAAAGAACGTAGAAATGTAGATTGTCAGCAGTGAAAGCATTTGGGAAAATAAAATTGGTAATGAAGCTGGGTTAAGATGTTTTTGCTAGTGGCTCTGATGTAGAAAGTCTTCAGGAACAATCTGAAGTTCAGAAAAACACTTATTAGTTGAGCTAGGGACATTTTGAGATCAGGGAACATGAACAGTGGCAGCACATGCTGACGTGACTCTCTTGCTGAAGCTGAGCTGGGGTCAAGATAATGAATTTCTTCTATCCAATTTTGCCCTCAGCTGCCCGATTTGATTTAATAAAAATTGCTGATAGGTAGATGTGCAGTCTGAGGATTTAAAGTAGAAATGACTTCACAAAATCATAACACCACTTAATAAAATTTAGCTCGAAATAGATCAGAGAATTACACTAAATGGAAAATATTGTGACGTGGAAATAGGCAGATTCCTTAAATACATCGCCAACCTAACAAAAACCAAAAACCAACAAAATCACATGTGTTCTAAGATACCTGGAGCTGCAAACCAAAGTCGAGTCCCAAGATCGCCCACACCCCGCCCTAAAACGTCACCAGGGTTCCCCGTCTCTCCGCCCTAGTCTCCACCCCGCGTTCGCCCAGCACTCAAGCGGGGAATTCCTGCCTGCCTGAATTATCTTAAACCCGCCCTCGAAGCGCGTGTCCCGCCCAAACCCCGCCCTATGTCTCCGAGCCCCGCCCCTTAGACGTCTTGCCCCGCCCAAACCCCGCCCCCAGCTCCCGGAGTCCCGCCTCTCTCCCTGCTCCCGCCTCCCGCTCGCAGACTCCAGGGCCGGTCGTGGCGGGCGCGCGCCCGCCTTGCGTCCGCACCCGGAAGAAGCCCGAGCGGCCGGAAAGTTGAGGCAGTGCACGGCTCGGGGTCCGCGGGAAGCACAAGTCCTTCAGAGGCCGAGCGAGAGCAGCGCGAAGAGGCCTGCGCGCTCGCGCGCAAGGCGGCCCCTCGAGCGGCCGCGCGCACGCCCCGCCCCCTCCAACGCGCGCGGGCCAGGGCTGGGGTGACCACGGCCTCAGCGCGGTCCCGGCGACCGAGACAGTGCGTGTTGAGCCCGTAAGTGTCCGCCGCAGCCTTGGGTCCCGGGGATCGTTTCCCTCCCGTGGTTAGCGTCAGGTCTCGTCCGCATCTTTTAATTTCTAAACACCCCGCGGGGCTGGGGGGCCCCAGCCAACCACCTGTGGATGAGAATCGAATTTGGAAAGCTTCCCTCCGCGGGGCTCTCGCTCGCCAGGCGGCCTGGAGGCGCGCAATGAGCACCCGCGAATGGCGCGCAACGCGGCGCTGGAACGCGCTCCCTCGATGAGGCGTGGCCACAGATCCCGAGGGGCAGGGCTACGTGAGCCTGGGTGAGGGGCGAGGCTCTATCCCTAAACTGCTCTTTTTGGCGCCACCTTGCAGTGGATAGTATGAAATAAAGCAAAGCCATTTTATTTGTTTGGATGCCAGATACTCAACAAGGCAAGAGAGAGAACTTGATAGTTGTATAACCATCGTCCCCCCGGACAATAAATGGCTTAAGTCTGTATCGGGATGCCTGAATTTATAGGTTGACAAACTTGTCCAATTGCACGGATGTTGGAAGGAAAAAAAAAAAAACAAAAACAAGAAAAAAGCTGTGTTTAAAAAATATCGGCCCATTTAACACTAATTTGCCGGCTTAATTAGGGAAAAATTTAACCTGCCCCTATTAGGAATTTAAAATTCTTTGCCCGCCCTCTTTCTGCTCTTTTGGAGTTGGGTATGTTGTTAATTGTTGTTTCTGATTTCTGTTCTACATTCACTCTGTATTCGTAAAATCGTAAAGATCTTCCTTTGGTCACTCTTGAGGGTAGTGCTGGGATTTTTTTTTTTCCAGCAAAGATCCACATCATGAAATACTATGATTCCTTTTCCAAATAATCTCTTTTTTACTCTTGGCTGATTGATTATGCTATTACCTAACCAAAACCAAGTTGCTTAGTATTTTAGTGTAGGCTTACGTTCACTGATTCTCTGAAAAATGACTTCTCTCTTCATCTCATACTAGCATCCTGTAATTGTCAGTATTCTTGGCTTAAGTGTGATATAACTTTATACTTGTATACCTCCCAGCTGAGCAGGTGTTCAGAGAAGGCAGAATCAGTAGCCAGTGTGATCCACCTAACAGATGCCAAACTGAACTTTAACTGAACTATATATAGTCTTCTTCAGGCATAGTATTTATAGAGGATGATATATGTTATATAAATAAAATAAGTCCAATATAATCCACACCTTTGCTAAGGAGCTAGTATGGAATCTCCAGGGCAGCTCATGGTTTCTCTGGTACTTGTCAGCCCATTTAAATTGAAAACTTCTCTCTCTCTCTCTCTCTCTCTCTCTCTCTCTCTCTCTCTCTCTCTCTCTCTCTCTCTCTCTCTGTGTGTGTGTGTGTGTGTGTGTGTGTGTGTGTGTGTGTGTGTGATGATACATGACTAGTCCCAGCACTTGGAAAACTGAGGCAGGAGAATTACTGCAAATTTGAATCCAGCCTGGGCTACATAATAAGTTCCAAGTCACACTGCCCATGCGGGGATAGCCCCCCCCAAACCCACTAAAGGCAGGGATAAGGGAGGGGAGGCCCAGAACTTCCTACAGACCGCATATAAATTATAATATGCTAAAGGGCTAGCGAGGAAAAAGATTGTGGAAAACATGAGGAATACTTTGTGCTGTTTAATACTTTCCAGTATCAACCAATTCCACAAATTAAAATTAACTTCACTATCTTTTTGTTTGTTTTTAAGAAAACACTTTTACAATCAGGGTCTGTAATATGCTTGTGTACATTAAGTTGTGAATTCCCAGGGAACAGGGACCACCACACAGGCTCCTTGCCAAGACCTCACACAGCATGCTTTTCTGCGTGCGTGCAGTGGGCTGGTGCTCACGCTGAACCCAGGCACCTCTCTCAACGGCCCCCTGGCTCTTCGAGTGCTCAGGATGTTCAGAATGCCCACGAATCCTAGAAAGAACCTTACCTGTAATCTCTGTGTTTACAGCAATGCCATCAGCGTGCTGACACTGTAATCTCTCCCACTTTTGCCACGGTGGTGTTTATAAGACATTCTTTGGAGCAGCACCCAACCCCTTGATGTCTACAACCTGTCCTGGAGATTTGCATGTATATGGCCAACAAAACACCTCTATGTTTTCTAAGGGGCTTGGAGAATACAGAACAGAACCTCTCCTCTTTAAGATATATCATTTTCTAGACTTAAGATGGCTTCTGCATCAGGAAGAATTTCACGATTTTTTCTTTTTATTTTATTTGTGCACACACAAATAAAAGTGTGTGTGTGAGAGAGAGAGAATGAGAATATGGGTGCATGTATACTATAATATCTGTGTGGAGGTCAGAAGAAACTTTAGGGCATTGGTTTTTGCCTGCCACTTTGAGACATGAGCTCTCTTGTTTCTGCAACTGCACTATATAGTCTAGGATAGTTGGCAGCTTGAGCTACTGGGTAATATTCCCATCTCTACCACCCTTCTCACAGTAGTAACAGTGGAATTGCGTATGTGGTGTGTGCTACTGTCCAGCTGGTTAAGTAGGCTCCAGGCATCCGGACTTGGGCCCTTAGGCCTGTGCTGCCAATGCTGAGCCTCCCCTGTGGCCTCAACTTCACTGATTTTGAATTTTCAAGACAGGCTTTCTCTGCTTAACCTTGGCTGTCCTAGAACTGTCTTTGTAGAAACAGGATAGTCTAGAACCCACGGAGCTCTGCCTGCCTCTGTCTCCTGAGTGCTGGAATTGCAGGCACGCATCACCTTGGCCTAGCAACTTCACTGATTTTTTTAAAAAGCACATTTTACATAACTACAATAGATATTTCATCTATAGGTAAGATTGAATTCAGATATTTTATGAGTACTGTGTGACCCAAAGCTGGGATGGTTTGTAAGCAAAAGATGTTTTTGGTAAGTTGTGTGCAAAGCTTGAATAGCAAAGGTATAATACTGTCCTTTCTTTCTTTTTAGTAACCTCCATTCAAGATGAATAGTGAGCAGGTCATACTGGTGGGTCAGGTGTTTGAGTCCTATGTTTCAGAGTACCATAAGAACGATATTCTTCTGATCTTGAAAGAAAGAGATGAAGATGCTCATTACCCAGTTGTGGTTAATGCTATGACCCTTTTCGAGACCAACATGGAAATTGGAGACTATTTCACCGTGTTCCCCAATGAAGTACTAACCGTTTTTGACAGTGCACTGCGAAGGTCAGCCTTGGCAATTCTTCAGGCCCTTCCTGAGACAGAGGGCTTATCTATGAAGCAGAATCTTCATGCCAGGATATCAGGTAAGTCATAAGAGTATGTTGTTGGCATGTAATATTCTGGGAAGACTTAGCTAACTTGAAACACATATGGGACTCAGAGCATTAAGAAATAATTGTTATTCTGAGGCTCAGCAGGTAAATGTGTTGTGCAAGCCTGAGTTTGATCTTTCATAGAAAGAGAGAACTAAGCCCTAACAGTTGTCCTCTCACCTCCACATACACACTGTCACAAGTGTCTGTGCACACACACACGCACACATAGAAGCACACGCACAAAATACATCTAAAAGCCTAAAAGGAATTTTAAAAAAATAATTGATGTTTATATTTAAAGTACATATCTTCTATATGGCAAATAATAATAGTTGTCTTCTGGGCATAGGATACTTGCCATGCCAACCTCAGGGAGGGAGGGAGGGAATATGAAGATATCAGTGTACTACAACATAAAATTGTAATCTACAACAGCTTTGTGTGACTATTAACAGTAAAATATTGATAATGTATGAATTAGAGAAGATCTTGCCCCCATGATCTTCAGAACTATTTTACAAGATCACAGTGAGGGCTGTGCTGCTCAGCTATCAGGAACTTGGTACATGCTTGTTGAATTCTTGGTGGTGTGTGCACGTGTATGCGTGTGTGTGTGTGTGTGTGTGTGTGTGTGTGTGTCTGTGCGCGCGCGCGCCTGTACGTATGTATGTTTCTGCATGTGAGAGGCCAGGCCTCCATGCCTTACCACCCCAGCTTTTTAGATAGTATGAAGATTTTGGTTGCAAATTGTCAGTTTTGCTTATTGTTGTGTTGCCTTTGTCTTTTTATTATAAAATTCCAGCGACATAATATGAAAGAGAAAGAAATCATTTTTTGTTTCTTTTGGGGAGCCGGGATTGGTTTGTTGGCTTGTTTGGGGATTTTGTTGTTTTATTTTGGTAGGGGAGCTCAAGATAGGGTTTTTCTGTGTCTAGAACTAGCTGTCCTAGAACTCACTCTGTAGACCAGGGTGGCTTAAGGACTCAGATCTTCCTGCTTCTGCTTTCTGAATTAAAGGCATGTGCTGCCACCACCAGCTGTCAAGAAACCTGGATATTAAGACAGGTGTTATATGACACACACTTTTAATCTGAGTACTTTAGAGGCAAGGCAGGTAGGTCTCTGAGTTTAGACTATACTGAGTTCCAGAACAGCCAGAGCTATATAATGAGACTATGTCTCAACCACTATATAATGAGACCATAGTCTCAACCAGTGAGACTACGTCTCAAGAATAGATAGATAGATAGATAGATAGATAGATAGATAGATAGAGAGATATATTTTAAACCCTATGGCCTCAGCTTCCTAAGATTGCTAGGATTATAGACACACACCCAACCTGATTTGATTTTTTCTGTCAACGATTCCTAAGATACCTTGTGATTATTGGTGCTGTTGCTAGGCTTTCAGAGTAGCTGTTTCAACAGACCACGAGTGCTGACCCACGAAACTGAAGCCACTACCATACTTACTATAGCTATTCCTTAACAGCTCAGCAGACCCAAAAGATTGCCAACCAGATTTATACTTGATCTTAGCCAACAGGCTGAGAAACAATACTTACTAAATTTTTCAGCCACTAAATTTTAGAATTAATCTTGCACCGTCAGCCAGCTCAGCAAACACTACTGATGAACCCATTAGAAATAACCTTGACTAGCACGACTGGCAACTTTGCACCCCAGTGGTGTGGCTTAGCTGGGCTCATGGTTTTTGCATATTTTTTCTTTGGCATATTCAAACCTTCCAGTTGCCTCTTTTTCTAGTATTGAAAACCACTTGTTTTTGAAAGGATAAAGTGATAGTGTGGATAAAGTTCTATACTAACAAAAGCTTGCAAACAGTCATGTTTATATTCCAAATCAGAGGCAAATGGGTCTATTGGTCATCCTGCTACCATCTCTTTGTTACTCTCTCCGTTCATTGAGTGATGACTAAATATGTTGATCTTCTGTGTGTCAGGTGGTGGAATTTTGTCTGTGCTCCTGAGACTGTCTTCATGAGAGCCAATCTTTCTTAGCCCTGGTAGTTTCTAGAGATGTGCTTTCAAAAGAGTCCACCACTTTCTGTAGTCCGAGATCTGGAGTTATTTTCGTTATTGGGTTGATGATCTGATTTTTTTTTTTTAAGTAAAACACAAACATGGTCACGTGCTTGCTGTACAGCCATGAAGTCCTGAGTTTGGATCCTTAGCATCCAGGTCTAGCACTGGGTATGGTAGCGCGCACTCTGGAGGCAAACAGGAGAGTTCCTGAGGCTGGCTGGCCAGCCAGTCTCACGCGGGGAGAGACTTGGTCACACAATACACTGTGGATAAATAATTTAGGAAGCTACTGGACAAGAGTATCTGGTCTCTACACATGTGAACCTATCCCCACACATAAAATATAGTAAACATTAAGACATAAACATTTCTCCCCTGGAATATTACTACAGTATTTTCTGGGAAAGAAATAACATTCTGTGGGGTCAGCTATCAAAAGTGTAAGTTGATGTCATCTTTTCATTAGGTTTGCCTGTTTGTCCAGAACTGGTCAGGGAACACATTCCTAAAACCAAGGATGTGGGACACTTCTTATCTGTCACTGGGACAGTGATCCGAACGAGTCTGGTGAAGGTCCTGGAGTTCGAGCGGGATTACATGTGTAACAAATGCAAGCATGTGTTCGTGGTGAAGGCCGACTTTGAGCAGTATTACACCTTCAGTCGGCCATCGTCATGTCCAAGCTTAGACAGCTGTGACTCCTCAAAATTCACTTGCCTCTCAGACTTGTCTTCATCTCCGGCCAGATGTCGGGATTACCAGGAAATCAAAATTCAGGAGCAGGTAAATGATCAAGTCAGTGAGAAAAAATAACAGATTTGGACATGTTTTCTACTACAGTCAGATGGCAGGGATTGGAGAATATAAAAATGGAAATGAATAGCCTTGTACCTTCACTTTGTGGGAGATCAGAGTCAAAGCTGTCAAATGTATTGGAATGTAGGTTTTAGCAGTCATGCAGTCACTGTTTTGGAGCCCTGATGAGATTTTAGAACCACTGAGTTGTATTAAAATTTAAAAGTAGATATTAGCGCTAGAGAGATGGTGCTGTGGATTACAGCGCTTGCTGCTGCTCTTGCAGAGGACCTCCGTTTGGTTCCCAGCACCTACAACGTGCTGTCTGCAACTCCATTTCCAGAGGGTCCAGCGCTCTCCTCTGGACTCTGCTAGCACTGCAAGTGCATGATGCACAGACATAACACCCGTGACATAAAATAAAAATAAATAAATGAATAAAAAGTTTGTAGTAAGAATTCTAAACTAGCTGCACTTAGGAATATGATAAAAATTCAGTCAGTTTAACTGGTTGCCAAACATTGGCAAACCCAGAGATTGGGAGTTTGGTTTTTAACAAATAAAGAGGAACTTTACTTCCTTTCCCTAAATCATATAAATAAGGAGATAGGCAGCTCAAGGGTAGCTGTAGGCTCCTCAGTGTGGAGTTCTTACACTTCACCTTTCTTATCCCTCTATTGTTTTATTTAAATAGGCCTCACTCCAGCATCTAGACCTGGCACTCCCCATGGGTGGGAATACCTTCTGAGAAATGCTGTTTGAAGCTGGCCCTTACAGTTCTAACTTTTCCCATCCTGGGACTATTCTGTGCTCATCCTGCTTATACACTGTATGTTCAGTCTGTTTACAGTCAACGGACTTTAAGAGTCAGTGTAGTCAATCTCACTATGCGTTGGACTCTTAATATACCTGTCCCCTACCTCTCCATGACTTCATTCATGCCTCTGACTCAGAACAGTGTGCATAAGATGTGGCAACGAGACTAAGAGCACTCACTGGAAGTGGCAAGGCGTTGAAAGCAGTTCCTCCCTCCACAAAGAATGTTGAAAGTAACATGTGGGCATAGACTGATACTATCCATCTGTAGCCTTGTGTGCAGTTCTGAGACAACCCGGCCAGAAGAACAGTTTCCTCTCTTGTGAGATTCCCGTAAAAGAGTAAATAAGACAGGCGTGCTTCATTCCTCTTACTGTTCAGTTAACAGAGAGGGCAGCCTTTGCTCAGGAGTAGCTATCCGAATGCTTCAGAACACGGCAGGCCCACTCTTAAGTAAATGATAGCAAAGATCAAGTGTTTTCTTTCACATTATACCCTGCCACAGCACGCATCCCAGGCTGACCTCAAACTCACAGTAGTCCTCCTGCCACAGCTTCCCAAGTGCTGAGGTGGAAATTGTAGAAATGTACCACCATGCCGGGCTTTTTGAATTCCTGACAGTTGCCTTCTATTCCTGTGGTGATGCATGATTTAAGATGGTGGCTTCCATTTCATGACACTTGTATTCTAATCAGAAGGCTGAAGAAGGAAGGATGATGGTCAGATGAACCTACCATCTAGTCAAATCTTGTCAGCCTGCCATTGCATGTTTGCTTACCTGTCATTGGCCAGGACTTAGTCTTATGAGCACACCTAGCTTCACGGGAACTTGAGAACCAGTCATTTCTAAGGTCATGTCTATGTGGAATAAAGCCAGCGATCCATTTACTAAGGAGCAATCCCAGGGACTGTCTGGTTTTCCAAGTCTTCAGACTGGAGAATATGAAAGAAATAAGTTGTTAGAATGAATATGTATTGATTTTAACCATCTACAATGTAGATTATAGTTGGAAATATTCCCCATATTTGGTGTTACAGTTTTATTCTACCTTAATGAATTCTTGGTTTTTAGTTTTATTTTTGTGTATGTGCATGTGTAAGAATCTCTGTGTGTGGATGTCCACAGAGGTCAGAGGGTGGCAGGTAATGTGGAGCTGGAGTAACAGGTGGTGTGAAACTGGTCATCTGGAAGTACAGGAAGAGCTTATAATTGCTGAGACATCTCTCTAGTGCCTAGTGTTAGTGAATTCTCTCTCTCTCTCTCTCTCTCGCTCTCTCTCTCTCTCTCTCTCTCTCTCTCTCCTTCTCTCTCACAGGGTCTCACTACATAGCCCAGCTCTCCTGAAACTATGTAGACCAGACTGACCTTGAGCTCACAGAGATCCATTGGCCTCTGCCTTCCCTGTGCGGGGGGTGGGGGGTGGGAGGTGGGTGGGGGGTGTTTAAAGAAGCATACTAACAGACCCAGCTACTGTTAGTGAATTCTGAAACTGATATTAGTCATAATTTTTAATAAAAATTCCTTAAGTCTTATCATAATCAAACTATATTATAATATCAGAAGCAGTTTCAAGTACCCCATGTTTGGGAATGGAAGCAGTTTCAAGTGCCCCATGTTTGGGATCTTTAGCATCTAGTGAGGCACACTCATTTTCTTATCTTTCGCTTGCTAGGTGCAAAGGCTGTCGGTTGGAAGTATCCCCCGATCTATGAAGGTTATTCTGGAAGATGACCTAGTAGACAGTTGCAAATCTGGTAAGCAGTTACCTTTTCGGTTTTGAGATGGCAGTTCTGTGTTGCTCTGGTTAGTTTTGAACTCTTGGGTCTGTGTGGTCCTCAATTCCTCCCCTCCCACCACCTACCTCCACCCCAGTAGCTGGGGCTATAGATGGGTGCTACTGTATGTAGCCAGCAAGAGTAAACTTTTGGCAGTTTGTGTAGGAGGGTCTGAACAGTCATTATTTATTTTTATGTCCCACAAAGTTACTGACAAGGGACCGAGGGCATTAAGTGGTCACCTTGTGAAGAGTTAGGCTTAGAGAGAGAGGAAGGGGGAAGAGCTGAGCTGGGGCTTAGCGGTCTCCTGCTGCTCACAAGGTCCTTTCTGACAAGGAACTAGACTTACCTAACCCCATGTAAAGCACTAAGCAGCAGGACTGGAGCATAGACCCAGATCACTGAGTTCTGACCCAGGCCTCTCTTCAGTCAGGCCTCATGCTTAACAGTGCCATCTTAAAAGGGTTCCCGTGGATTGGGCAGTCAAAGGACTCAGATGTGACTGTCAAGTGTGACTATAAATCTTACCGATACCTAAGCAAAAGGAGTCATTGCTTCTCTCGGCTGTGTGCTGATGACACCACGAGCGAGTGTCACAGGTTTTGAAAAAAAAAATTCTCAGTACAGAACAGTGTTTCCATGTAGTACATTGAACCTGAATTATGTCTACACTGAAATCTTAAGCCATATTTCTTTCAGCTGTCATTCATAATAAAGGACAGGTAAAAGCAGCATGCTAGCAGATATTTGCCTCGTTACCCATAGCTATAAACCTAAGAAATCAAAAGACAGAAAGCGTGTAATCCTTGCCCTTGCGGAATTCACACTCCTCAGAGCAGTGAAGTGGATTGCTGTGCTAACAATTGTGCTAAAGATCGAAGGGCTGGATCTGAGTGGGCATGTGTGCGGAACTCCAGATGCTGGGGAAGGGAAAGGCACATACAGAGAGTGCACTGTTTAAGTGGAAGAACTGTAGCTTCACCAATAGTGTGCATATTAACTATAGGAAAATACAAAACTTTTAAGTGAATGTTCTGTTTCTGTGAACTTCACAGTTACAATGATCACATAAATCTGCCATTCAAAAGTACTTGCACATATGAAGCCATTTATGTATTTGTTTTTTGGGTTTTTTTGGTTTTTGGAGTTTGTTTTTGTTTTTTGTTTTGGGGGGTTTGGGGTTTTTTTGTTTGTTTGTTTGTTTTGTTTTTTCAAGAGTTTCTCTGTATAGGCCTGGCTGTCCTGGAATTCACTCTGTAGACCAGGCTGGCTTTGAGCTCAGAAATCCACCTGCCTCTGTCTCCCAAGAGCTGGGATTAAAGGTGTGCACCACCATTGCCCAGCTAGTATTTAAGTATTTTTAAGTGTTCTACAAATGCAATGTAATTTTCGTATAATAGGTAACACTAAGTTGAGATTCCATTTTTTATATGTGTATATATGTATACACACACACACACACACACACACACACA